>JAQFVV010001701.1:0-51174 GCA_028023455.1 Epiperipatus broadwayi | reverse complement strand
CATTCAATATTTGGTGTTAAGTCCATCCTTCTTATTTATAGTTTTGTTAATGTGGAGCAAGAAGTATTTGTTTACTGAAATTTAATTGAATTTTTTATACATACAACACCGTTTCAATTACCGTCACATAACATCAAATGATCACAATTTCTTATGCTTGCTCATAACTGTTATTAAAACAGGAAAAAAAAACTCTCCATACAGTAGGCTTCTCACTGATGAAAGCCACAAGCTAGAAACTAGTCTGGGGATATTGGATGAGTAGGCACTAGATATGGATTTTATGCATCCATTGATTACTCTGGCTTGCACTGAGTGGCACTACTGTATGGAGAGTTTTGCCTGTTTTATTACCAGTCACAACAAAAAGATTTTCCATTATGGGGGCTTTTATAATTAATTATAGTATATTGGGAGAAAAATATATATGCCACTTTCAACTTTCTTTGCTCTCTATTATAAATATGCTTATGTGTAAAGATGAATGAATACAGTAATGAATGTATATTTAACTTATGTAAAGTGACTTTTTTAAAATAATTTTTTTAAATAGTTTATTTGTCTTTTAGTTACAGCAATTGTTAATTTAATGCAACATGGGGATGACCTCCCCATATCACTAGAAGGCAGAACAACTATTTAAAAACGGTTGTTTTAAGAAGAGTATTTTTCATAAATTACACATACATTCACACTGTAATAACCCAAATATCTTTACTTATATTTTTGAATGTTTGATTACAAAGTTTAAAAATAAAAGAAATTATTTTGCTTTGCTAATCACAAATTTCAGTCGTTTAAAATAATTGACAATAATAATTTAATCGATTTAAAAATCACTCATCTGGCTAAAATTATTAATCTAATCATGTATATAATTAGCAGAATTATTGATATAGTATGGCCATTCCCAACTTTCATAAAATTGTAAATTCATGTAGCTAGAGGTAAGATCAACTGTTTAAAGGTGCCCATATACACATATATGAGTTAGTCTAAAAACTTATATAAAAATTAACCAATAAAAATAATGTATGTTGATATAAAGTACTATATATTGTTTTGTTGACATGATATTTTATTATTTCTTATAACGATTTACACCATATATAATTTTGAATATATAAAAACCATATTCAGCAAAATTAAATTAGTTGCTTTTTTTTTTTTTTTCATTTTAAAGTGTTTTTTTTTTTTTTTACTTTTTAAAAAAAAATGAAAATGGATTTAATGTTTTATAATTGCTTTATTAATATTATTATTGTTGGCAGTTAAAAAAAAGGTTATTGCTGATGCAATTATTTTCTTTTTCCTGCAAGTCATGAATAATTTAAAGACTGTTTTGCGAAGATTTTTTAATGCAGTTACAACACGTAGAAAACTTCAAAAGTGAAATCAGATTTTCAGATTTAATGGATAATCATATGTTATAATAGACACACTAATAATCCTTCCAAGTATATCAAAATAATAACAAAAAAATGAGCACGTAGGTATTGAAATAAATGTTGAATCATAGTATATAATATAATTAATCCTCACTTTTACAATTTAAACACATGACTTTTAATATTAAAAAACAAATATAGGACTGATTCTTAAGATATATTTTAAACCAACAATTATTTCTCAGATTGATTCCATAAATCTTCAAATGTCAAATGAAATTAAACATATAGCATTAAAACCCATATTGCTGATAGTTACCTTTGTTAAACACTCAAAAAAAATTGAAAATAATAGATTTCATAGTTCAATAACGAAAAAACTCATTAATAATTGTTAAAGGTAGTAAAAAAGCAATCTGTGAGCTGAGAGTTAGAGATTTACAATATCTCCATATGTGCTGAAGATTGCATTATATTGCAATCATATTATTTTTCTTATTACAGTAAATGTATTGATGATCATTTTAAGACAGAATTATCTGTGCATCTTAATAATTTTTATTACTCATTCATTAGACTAGATTATCCAATTAATGAAGATTATTTCTGTAGTGCAAATTGCACTATACCATTCTCATCTTCTAATTAGTAATAATTTCAAAGTTTATTCATTTCAGATTTGAATCCCAGATTGTTGTATAGCAGATGAATGTACTAGTTATAATAGAATAGGATTTTCTGCTCTTATTTGTTTATGTTTAAATTAACAAATAAGTGATGTTTTAATTCATAAATAAATAAATAACATTTATAAGTGAATAAATAAATGTCTTATTTATTCTAGTATAGACAATTTTCAGACTTTTCTTCACAAAAAGTTAATTTTGGATTGTAACCTAAAAAAGTAAAACTTTAAAATATAAGTATATAATTAAAATTATTTATTTATTTGTGCATGAAGAAATAAATAAATAAATTTATAAATGAAAAAATAATTTACCTATTTATTATAATGTAGAAAAATTCTAAACTTTTAAAAGGGACTAAGGAGTAACTTGCTAATCTTCATTCTCATTATAAATAAAAAGGTAAATATTTTTTATGATGAAATGTTCAAAACTGTTTGTGTGATAATTAGGTCTGATTTAAAAAGCAGAATAATAAAATGCAGATATGTAGCTAAAATTATTTACTTATTATCAAAAGTGAAAAAGAATAGAATATGCAATTAAAAAAAAAGTTATAATAAATTACCAAAAAACATCCCACTAACATAATAAAAGCAAAATATATGATGTTAGTATATAAAATGAAAAAACACAAAATTATAACTATAAATCAATATAAATTATTATATTCTTCTTTTTATGAAAACTCATATATTTTACCAACTTAACAAATGTTTGAACAAATTGATAGTGAATATTATTCCTTATGGGTAACTTTGTATTAAAAACATAGATGCTCATTATAAGTAAATTAAATACTATAAGTCTGAATAAAAACCAAAATATCTTTTAAATGGATATCAAGAAAATGTATCCAAATATTTCAATAAATAAAAGTATAGAAATATTAATACAAAAACTGTTTCCATACATAAGTGACATAAATATAATACATATTATAAAAGTTTAATATTAATAGAAACAGTTTATAATTTAAATACAATAATAAGTATTATATATAAAGAATTATTAGTGAGTTGCATAATTAGTGGGTTAATATCATCAATCTTTACAAATGAATTAGAAACTACTATAATTAAAAATAAATAAATAAAGACATAATACATTATTCTAGATATTTGATACATTAATACTGTATAATAAACAAGCTATGAATAATATTTATAATGAATTTAATAATATATATATATAATATTACATTTACAAAAATAAAATTTGATGTTAAATAAAATATTTAGATGCAGAGATTAATACAGGTAATGATAACAATATTATATTAAAATGTTTGATTAATGATGAAAATTAAGAAAAATATTTCCTATAGATTCACAACAAGCATGGTAACAAAAAATAGTACTTGTTAAAAATAAAAAGATAAATATAATACAAATAACAATATAGCTAATTTACAAAAGAGACAGTTTTTAGAATTATACAAAAATTATGAATATAACCTGATGAGTATTAAAAACATATAGTAAACAATAATAATTTTATTCTAAATAATAATTGTAATAATAAGAGTTTTAATAAAAAATGGATAAAACATTCATACTTTCTTAAAATTAATGATACATTAATAAAAAATTACATAGATAAAAGCATAAAGTTAGTAAGTCAAATAGTGAGATATTATTTTATACGAGATATTATTTTATATAGCACTATGTTTATTTATGTAATAGTAATACTAGCAATTAAGCCAATGCACATGCGCTTTAAAGAAATTATATAAATGAATACTCAATTTTTCCAGACACGAGATATAGTATTTTAGAAAGAATGGAATGAATCCACCCATTCTTTCCAACCCAAACATTTATGTATGGGCAAATCTTAAGTGTGTGGAAATAAGAATGTGAGATGTTACACGATCATTTTAAATTACATTTGTTAAGTTTGAACGAATGACTCTTGTTTAATTTCATCTAAAGAATGATGGTTCGTAAATTGTAAAGATTCCGCAAAGAGTCATTTGTTCAAACTTAACAAATATAATTTAAAGTGATCATGTAACATCTCACACTCTTATTTCCATACACTTAAGATTTGCCCATACATAAACATTTGGGTCGGAAAGAATGGGTGGATTCATTCCATTCTTTCTAAAATACTATATCTCGTGTCTGGAAAAATTAAGTCAAATAGTAAAACTCTCGATAAATTAATATGTAATTATAAAGTAAGAGATAATATAAATTATAAAAAAGGAATTGTATATAAAATTAAGTGTGAAAATGGTAATATGATTTTCTGTGGACATACAGGTTAATAATTTTTAAAAAAGCAAAGGAACATAAAGCAATTAATATAAGTGATAAATCTCCATTTTAAATAAGGACATAAAATAGACTGTAAAAAATACAAAATCTTTAAACTATATTAAGGAATCTAATAGAGAGAAAATATATTTAATTATATTAATTATAACAAACATAAGTCTATGAATATTTATAATCATCAATTAATTTAATTAAAAATTGGCTAATTAAAAATGAGTGGAAAATTATATAGTATATATATTTATATAGGATGTCTTTCTGTACACTTTGTATGATTCTTATAAGTTTCTTAATTCAGAAAGAAAGAGGTAAAGAAAAAGAATGGGGGGAGAGGAAGAGGAAAAAAGGAAAGAAAAATACCTTGTTGTTATGCTGTTCATTTTATTATAACTAGTTTTAATTAATTCTAGATATAAAAAAATAGATGTTGCTATCTATGTAATGTAAATTGAAGCTTTAAAATAATTTATATTACATTGATAAGTGCAAAAAATATTTGCTGAAAAAGCTTTTCTGTACTATATATATATATATATATATATATATATATATATATATATATATATATATATATATATATATATATATTGTGACCCTTACATGAGAAGTTACTGTTATACTCCACAGGTAACCACCTGGAGGTAAACAAAGAACCATATACCCTGCAACTCCAAAATGACAAAGGCATATCGAAACAATACTAGAACACACAAACCAGCATCATAATAACTATGGATTTTTATACCTTAGAGAATGATTCTTCTTATAGACAAAATATACTATAATACAAACACCAATAACAATATCTAAGGTTTTTATTATATTTAAATTTTATATTCTTATTTAATCTCAGATTCTTAGTGAAATCATGGGTTCTTATGTTCTGAGTAGTAGGTGCTTATTTTCTTTAAGTATTAGGTTCTTATTTTATCCGCATCTCAGAGTTTTATTCATACTTGTTATAAGAAATAACTACTTTGCTTATCACTTAAATATCATTAAATGCAATTACAACTTAGACTTCTTATTCATTAGACACCCTTATCTTTTATAATCTTATATTTTATTTTTAAAATAAATTAGAAAGTGACAAAAGAAGATATTCAAGCTTCTGAATATTTGAAGTAACCTTTGGCTAGCAGTAATATACTCTCATAAATATTTAAAGTCGTTGTCTTACAAATATTTATCTTCATAAAATCTATGGGTAAATCTTTATTGAAATATGTCGATGCATAACTTTGTACTAAGCAAAGTAAAATAATGCAGCAGGCAGAAAGGATACTTTTATGCTACCCATTACATCACTGAATACCCTTGTAATAAACGACAAAACAATATCTTATTCTAAATAATGCAGGTATAAAGAAAAATAAATAAATTAAATAAATAATTTTAATGTGTCTTATGAAATGTACTCGAATACAATAATGTTTAATAACTTTATTAATTAGATTTTCTGGTAATTTAATGTGATGATAACAATGAAAACATAAATGTATTTAACGAATAAAAATATTTATTTACAATATGACAATAATTTAATAATACAATAAGCAATAAACCTAACAATACAAATTACTGTTGATATAAGCATTTGCCTAACTTAAAATAAAATATATGCCTCAAGTAAATTCCTCTAAAATCACAATAATGAAATTTACATTATATTTAAGAACTTCTCACACTTTGTTTAAAAATTAACTAACTAACAATTATGTATACAGAATAGCAATTATGTGCCTTCAGATGGGCCGCTAAAAAATAATAGTAATTAAATTATAATACTAGCATTATTTAAAATCAGTGCATAAATAAAATTCTTATGATATTGCTCATATCGATTAATATCAGACAAAATAATTTTCTAAAGGCGCACATAGGCGGGGGGGGGGTAATAAAAAAGCTCAATACTCGCAATAAATTAATATATCTGGCATAACTTGGAGTAGAGCTAAAATATTTTTATATAATTACATGTCTTAAATAAGCTTTCATAAAATTAACACTAATAAAGGTAAAATGGCAAATGGATAGTGATAAATAAATTGACACCTGGTTACTTGCCCTGGGAGTGTTGAAGAAGCCACAATCTCATCTCTGGAGAGGCTTAATCAAAAATATCAAGAACAGTGGAAACCATCAACATAAATGCCGCCATTGATACCTGACTGCATTTAAAATAAATATATAACCAAAACATGGATTATCTATTATATATTGAAGTTTAACCTGCACACCCTCTCATTTGCACATAAACATACAAACTTTGACTCACAAAATATATAAACCAATATAAACTAATGGGCAATATTATACAGTAAAAATTTAAAGCTGTTTTAATTCACTCATCGACTTCAAACAATACATAATTTCTCATACTAAACATGTAAAAACTGTTTTACACATTAATACACTTTAATAACCCAGGAATATAAATTCCAAAAACTCTTAACAATTTATAATTAACACTCTTTTACCTAAAAATTTATTCATACTAATTTCCATTTCAACATGCACATCATTATAAATATAACCAGCATAAATATATAGCATAATAATAATAAATTAATAATGCATATAATAATTTATAATAAGACAATAATAACAAAAATATCAGTTTCTTAATACTATCCTACATTTATATTATATTACCCTATTTAAATCAAGCTAGAGGGTTTATGAGTTATTTCATTTAAATAAAATATGAAAATAACCATTGTTTATTGATCACTTAGTAAGCAAATAAATGAAGAAGCATTTCGGAGCAGGAATTTTTTGAAATATTGTCTGCATTTTAATTTTCAAAATGAAGAGGAGTGAACAACAGATACAGGCAAAATTATGAATAAGCAGATAATAAACACTTCAATAATAAAAGTCAAAACAATATTTAGGTAGAATAACACACAAAACATGTTCAAATTATTTCTTTTCTGCAGAATAGTAAAACATTTTCAATAGATAAATAAATGAATTAGTGGAATTCTGAGATAATATTTTATTTGTATTGGACAAAATACCAAATATATATATAATGTATTTTCCAAGGTATTGACAATATCAGCATGGATAACATTTTCTTTTATTTTAATTGAGGATTTTAAAATGATACTATTTTATTTCATCCTTTAGTAATCATTATCACACTGATTTTAATAATTGAGAATATAATCATTTTCAAAACAGTTCCTTATAATAAAAATAATTGTATTTCCGTCATTAATGCTTTACAATAAACATTTTAAATTGTCCACATATAAATGACTTCTCTTTAGGCAGGACACTTAGTAGGATATAAAAGCAATAATCTTAATCTCTGTAATTAGCTTATATAACTAATTAAAGCTTTAAAGAATGCAATGTTAATAAACTGGAATTCTAATAAAAAGTTCAGAATTAACTAAAAGTTTATAGAAATGGTAAAATAAACATATGCATAAACTTTCTGGCTTATGGTCTACAGTAGTATTTTTTCATATTTATAATGCTCTGGAAATTCTATAACAAGACAGCTTATTGTATTTTCCAACAAAGATAATGTTCATAAGCAGAAGAGCAAGGACAGGTCAAAGTCGACCTTCTTAAATGATTTCCAAAGTTTTTAGTAGCACATTATTTAATTAAACAAAAATATTTAAAAGTAAAAAGAGAAGTTGAAAAAGAATTAATAATTTATTTTCTGGTTTTTCTTTTTAAATGTGTGTGTGCTTGGAAGAAAAACCATAAAGTTTGACCATGTGGTATTTATGAAGCAATCAGAAATTGATATTGAGATGGGGATTTAAAAATTAACATCCTTTAACTTTTTGATTAATCAGGTCATATATAAATAGATTTGACTTTGAGACATATGTCATACAGTAATTAAAATATAATTAACTTTATCTTAACTATTAAATAAAACCATTTATTTAATTTAAAGCAAATACCTTTATTTAAAACAAATACTTTTTATTTAACAGTTTTTAAAGAATTATAATTAAAACCACTCTAATTTTAACTAATACCATTTAAAAAAAAATTATTACTCTTTTAAAAATAATTAACACTTAAAATAATTCATTTTAAACTTCTTTCTTTTAACATCCCTGCACACATATTTACACATGTCCATAATGCTGTCAAATTCACAATTGAAAAATTGGAAAAAAAAAAATTAATTTGTTTTTATAAATAAATAACTATACCTAACCATGTGCTATATATAACCATTGTGGCAATCACCACACACACCACCTGAAACATCTCTATTGGTTTTAAGAATTTATATTTTCACATGGTACTATGCCCAGTAAATTTTGTGATTGCTTTATCAACTGCAATCTTTCTGTATATCTCGTAATCAGTCTTTAAAATTACATTGCACTGCTCTATAATACTTTAATTTTATATATATATAAATTATTACTTGTTATACAAACACTAACTTGCAAGAACAAATATAAACACACTAATAAATTATTAAACAATTTGAGACTCATTATAACTATAAAATAATGTTGCCTTAAACTTGGATCAGAGCCCCAAAATTACATTGTACATAAACCACCACATTATATTTGAATATAAGTATAATTTGTATACTACCCAGACACATTAATACAAATGCAAACACCTTAATAAATTATACATTTATCAAATAATAAAAAAATAATATTATGCATATTATGCAAATAAAAAAATTTAAATGCATATAATAAAAAAAATAATAATTAAATACTTATGACTGATATTCTAATATTATGTTTTTATCAGGATAAAGGCTTTGAATCATCAAGTCATTTTTAATCCATTTTATTACAGAGTGTTGCCAGCTTGAGGCAATTATTTACACATAATTTGGATGCACAAACTAAGTGCTCATCCATAGAACATACAACCATAAAAACAATAATTCTGGGATATTAAAACATGCTGATCATTATCAATGTGTTCTGGCCACTTAGTACATTAATGTCCTGGCCAACTAAACCAAACTGCTGCAAACTTCAAAAAGCTGCAATGTAATATTATAACCAATTGTGCAGCTGGTAAATTTGGACAATTGTTCTCAAAAATATTAAAATCAAACCAAACTGATATTTTTATCAGCATTTTTTCTAAGAGTCATAGTTATAGATATCTTGGTATAAAGATGATGTGTTATATTTGGTTTTCAGCTGATCCTAATTTAAATTCTTTAGTGAAAATATATAACCATTTACATTTGGCTAGAATCTGTTTAAGTTCTATAAAGTATCTAGTCTGTTACATATGGATGCCCAACTAAGGTTGATTACATCAAGTTGTGTATTAGGGAATAAAGAACAGTTAAGTATTACCATTATACAAATAAAAGTTAGACTTGATTATTAATATATATATATATATATATATATATATATATATATATATATATATATATATATATATATATATATATATATATATATATATATATATATATATATATATATATATATATTGTGCCCTTTTGTATGGGTCACCATCTAATTTTTGTGCTA
Source organism: Epiperipatus broadwayi (assembly GCA_028023455.1). Taxonomy (NCBI): domain Eukaryota; kingdom Metazoa; phylum Onychophora; class Udeonychophora; order Euonychophora; family Peripatidae; genus Epiperipatus; species Epiperipatus broadwayi. The sequence goes on along the minus strand of JAQFVV010001701.1, from coordinate 41,308 downwards.
ATCTATTAAAAATTTTAAATTTAAGATATATTTGAATATGTGATGTTAATTTTGCTTATGGTAATATTTCAAAAAGTTTAATTAAAGCAATCTATGAGTATTTGATATGTGAAATTGTGCTGAAATTGAGAGAGACATTTTAATGATGATTATTATAATATATGGTTGGAAAAACTGGCCATAGTTAATACTGCATTAATATATTTAATAAGTAGGTATTTAAAACTAAAAGTGTTTAAAAGACAAGTTAAAATTAAATGCATATATTTATTGTTGATAAAATAATGTTATAAAAGAATATAAATATTTTAATTATTATAAATACTTAAATAGAAGATTAATATTTGATTTTAATAATATCGAATAATTATTTTAAAATCTGTTATAATATCTTATTTATTTTTAAAAAAAATGTTTATTTTAAAAATGCAATTGTTAGTTATTTTTAGATTATAACAAGCGTTTCTTGTGTTGTAGAAAAAACAGATGTTAGTTAGATACGCACACACATGCTTGGAAGTTATCTAATAAAGTTGCATAACTATTTTAAAAATCATGTTATAAAATTTATAAATAATACGTGAGCTATCACGAGATAAAATAAAGATAAATCAATGTAGAATATTAAATCTGATTTTTAAAAGTATTGCTTTAAAAATATAACGTATAAAAAAGACTTAGTTTATTTTAAATAATCTTATAAAAGTTAAAATTAAAATCAAGTAAATAAGAATATTTTAAAAGAATATTTAGTGGATTTAAATAAATGATAAGAATTATTTTAAAAATGTAATAATGTAATAAATATTAAATATTAAATAAGTCATTATTTATTTTTAATTTTGTGTTGTTGGTAAATATGTAAATAAGCCAGCAAGTTGATTGTTTAAATGTACCAATCAAATGGGAAGTTTCTTCCGGTATAAAAGCTTAGTTCAATTGTTAGGAGAGGACTCTGTGATTGAATTTTCAAGTTAATTGTGTTATTAAAAATAGCAAAGTAAATTTGATAGACGCTCTCAAAATCAATTTTAAAATTATAAGAGTGTCATTGTAAATAATTTATAAAAGTTTTAAATGATAGACATGCAGTGTTAATTTAATTTTTCCTTATCAATCGTCTCTATATTGAAGCTCAATTTACAAGCAAATGGTCATGGGAACATCATATATAGTGAAAATATATCGGAAACTTTATACTAGAAATATGACAAACGCTGGATTAGTTCGGAAAGTTACGAGATGGAGAAAAGTAGTATTTTGGACAGTATATAATTTTAAAAGCTAATTGCTATTGATTATTAAAAAATAGATATTTTAAAGAATAAAATACTTCTTTATGAAGAAAGTATTTTTGCAAGCTACAAATTTAAATATATATCTTAAGTAAAGATATTAGAAATAAAAGTAGTTTTATAAATACTTGCCTTGTTAAGTCTTTATGTTTAAAAGACTGAATGTGGACAATTTTAAAAAGGCAAATAAATTGAAAATATATTTAGCTAAAAATCTTAATATAATAAAAATTATTATATTGAAATAATTTAAACGCTGGTCGTTTTAGATGAAGAAGCTTATTCTTACCTGGATATTTTGTTAAGAAATGCGCAAGTAATATGTGGACGTCCAAGTCAATTAAAATAATTAAATGATAATTTTTCATAAACTATAGACTAATTTAGAAATAATAACTTTAAATAATTTCGTTAAGGAACTGGATCCGGAGCCTATAAACTATTTTAATTTTATTTTATTTTTCTTGTGGGGAACTTTTATTTTATTTTAAAAGAACGTTATCATTTTATAAACTTTTAAAAAAACCACGTGATGGACCGGAAAACGGAAATGGTGTTTTAGTGAATGTGTACCTAGGATTAAAGAACTATTATGGTGAAAAGAAGACATCGCTGGAGTTACGTAATATGAATTCTGTTTTATTTATCTAACATAAAAATTAAATATTATTAATTTATTAAAAATAAGATAGGTACATTTCTTAAAATAATAACTAAAAGTAATATAATAATTAATTGCATAAGTTTATCTTATAATTAATATAACACGTAATATGTTAAAGAATGATTGTGAGTGTAAATGTGATTTATTTTATGAAGCTGTAATTCCGAAGAATATTGGAAGATGGACTGTACATTAAATCATTATTTATGGTAAAAATTGTATAATAATAATAATTTTGATGTATTTAATATGTTTTCTTTAGATCATCCAAATGTTATGTTATTTTGAATGAATGTATAAATATTTTAAAATACACACACATTATATTGGCAGTGACAGTTTTATTTAAATATGCATAATTTGAATTTATGATATAAATATGATACAACATTACATAAGAAGCTTAGAAATAATTATATGATTCTTTCGTAAATAAATTTTGATTTTTTTTTTTTATTACTATTATTATTATGTTGGAGTATTAGAATTATATTTATTATTCATAAGTAATTATTTTATTGCAAGTTAGAAAGAGATTTCAAAGTCTATATTTTATTTTTATTTTATTGGATAAATTAAGTTAAGTTTTATGTAGAAGTTTATATTTGAGTTGAAGATTTACCGAATATAGATGATGAAGTATAAATAGTTTGGATAATTAGTATTTATTTAAAGTTGATGATTGTTTTTCCGGAATTTTTAAATAAGTTTTAGAGGATGTTTTTGTAGATAGAAAGTTATTAAGAAGGAGTAGAATAACACATAAAGTAAAGTAATAATTTTACATAGAAAAGAATCATAGAATTTATCTAATATAATACTTTATGAATTTGAAATTGATGAATAATTTAAATATTATTATTTTAACAGTACATATATGTAATGCATATTTGATAAAACATGTAGCATAAATTGCATTAAATGAAATATAAATTATAATCAATTATTTGTTATTACATTACAAGGATACATTAGTTTCTATATTGTGCTATTAAAGTAATGCTGATAGTAAAATAAACACATACTAGTACATAATGAAATAAGTAACAGTAATACTTAAGTGATGTAGCAATTTAATTAGTAAAGTTTAATTGTTTACATATGCTACATAAATATTGTTTACATAAATTTTTCTGTGTAATAATTGAAGTTCACTGATATTTATTTAAAGTCTAAGTTTTAAAAGCATACTTCAATGTTATTAGTACAGCATTTTAAAGAATGTATAATTACTTATTAGGAATATGAATTAATAATGGTGGAAACATATTGTATTATTATTTTCTTATTTTATTTTCTTTGTTTTCCTAATTTTGAACTGTAAATATTGTAAATAAATTCTTAGTTGAAGTTAATGTAAATAAATTTGTTTAATTTGTTTTAAAAGTGTGTCGAGTTCATTATTTTACACCACAGCATTTGACAACAGATAATTTGAATAAACATAATATTTGCACAATATGAATTTATTATTATTATTTAGAAATAAACACAATATTTTCTTGATATCATTTTATAAGAATTGATTGACATTAACATATAATATTATTATGGTCATAGGGTAATTATAATGCACATTATAAGAGTACAATATTATTTATTGCCACAGATTATTGAATTATAAGATTTTGATCTATTCCAAAATTAAGATGCTATATGAAAATAAAAGATATACATATGATTATTTATTTAATGATTGATGATATAACAGAAATAGATAAGATTAAGTTATACCCTAAGATTAGTATTATATATTATTATTAGAATAAGTTAGGTGTATTTAGGTTTGATATAAAATCCCTTATCATACTTATTTACATGAATTATTATTACTTTAAGATAATTAGAAGAGCCTGAGATTATTTAATTATATTTTAATTAAAAGTTAAGATTTATTTATTTATTACATTTAAAGATAGTTTATTTTATTTAAAAGCCATAAGAATGCTGTAGATGTAGTAGTAAGATAATAAGGAGGTAATAGTATTCTTATGCCATTGAGACAATGTCTTGGGAGATATTGACTCAATGTAAATCTACTTATTGCTTTGTAACTTTACTTCACAGTCTCATGATTTTGATAAATACTTATTTAATTAGTACATACTATAGAACTATATTGATTTTAATAATTGATAATAAATTTAATTAGAATATGATAGTATAAAAGTAAATTAAAGATAGATATGCAAATTTTAATTAAGCATTATAATTTAATTGAGCTAGTCGTATTTCAAACTATATTATACATCGAGAAGTAAGGGTACAAAGGGTAAGAAGGATTTTGGCGCCCAACGTGGGGCCATCGATATGTTAGAGTTACAATTTTATCAACCCGATAGTTGGAGAAGAAGGATTTTGGCGCCCAAACGTTATCGGCCTGATATGTTAGAGTTACAATTTTATCGGCCCGATAGGTGGAAAAGAAAGATTTTAGCGATTAATTATTTTAGGCTTAGATATTTAATTAGGGATTAGGATACATAATTTTAGGGATAGTATATGTTAGGAGAATAAAATGATAGGTATAATTATTTAATAAAAATAGTGTATGTATTAAAATGTATACTTTAGGAGTTAGTGATTAGTATGTTTATTAAACATAAATAATTAGTATTTTATCACAATATTTATAATTGATTAGATGTTGATTATAAAAATAGAATAAAGATCTTATTAGTAAAGTTATTATATTTTCATGTGGTATCTATAATATGATTATTTAAAAATTAAATACTATGTTGATTTTAAGTTAATAAGTAAATAAATAGGTAAATTATAAAAATGTGGCAAGCAACTATTTTATAATGTGACCATATCAATTCTTAAAATATTTAAAATATATATATCATATCATATGTTATGTGCAAATTGTCTGTGGATCATAGGTGTAAAGATTAATGATATGACACAATTTTGTTGTTGGAAATTATATAGTTATAATTATTTAAAAATAAATAGTGTAGAGTTTTCAAGGATATTATTTTATGATTAATTGTAGAAGTGAATTGAGTGGAGATGAGAAGGTTGATAGGGAATTATTTTGAAAAATATTGATAATAAATACTGCGTAATAATAGAATTGAATTTTAAAAATAAAAATGAGTAATTGGGATAAAGATCTAGAAGTTGAAATGTCCAATTTTGTTGTTGAGGATAATAGTTGTGTGGAGAGTAAAGAAATAGAGAAATTAGCAGATTCAGAAATAATATTAGAAAATACTCAAAATATGGATAATGAAATAGAGGAGGAGGAGGAGATAATTTTTAAAACCGTAGAAAAAGAAGCAGTGAAAACTGAGAAAGATGTAGAGAACTTATCAATGTCTGATTTTAAGAAATATTTTGAAATAATGATTCAAAGTATGAGTTCAATGAAAGAGGAGATAATTTTAAAAGAAATAAAAGAGAAATGAAAGAGGAGAGTAAGTCTTTAAAGAGAAATAAAAGAGAAATGAAAGAGGAGAGTAAGTCTTTAAAAGAATAAGGAAATGAAAGAGGAGAATAAGTTGGCAAGAAGGTTAAAAGAAGAAATGAAAGAGGAGAGTAAGTCTTTAAAAGAAGAAATGAAAGAGGATTTTGCAATTGTAATGAGTTTTAATAAAAAAATGGAAGATAGAATGGATAATATAGATATAAGATTTGATAAAAATGAAGAAGTAGTTGAGTCTTTAAAATTAGAAATACTGAAAATTGATGATAGAAATCAAGAAGTACTAGAAAGAAAACTTCATGAATTTTCAGAAAGCACAATTAAAGGTTTAAGAGATCAAATAGCAGAATCTATTGATCAATGCAGAATTAATAATAATAATTTAACTTTAAAAATTGACGACTATAAATTTAAAGTTGATAATGAAATTGGTGAGGTTAAGAACCAAGTTAGTAGTATTAATGAAGATATTAAAGATGTTAGGAGTGCCATAGTTCAGACCAAAGGGAACATAAAAGATGAAATAGAGAAGGAATTAGTAGAAAAATTTAAGGGTTTAGATGTCAAAAGAGTTGATGAAAATAAATATCGGTCGAAAGTCGGAGAGAATATAAAGCGTATTCAAAAAGATATAAAAGATCATGTAGGTATGATAGAACAAAATAATGACAAATATAAAGAAATTTTAGACAAGAATTTAGATGAGTTTAGAAAAGAACAAAAAGGATATGTTAAGCAAGTGCTTGAGCAAATGGACTTAGAAGGGAAATTTCAACAAGTATATGACCAGATAGAAATGAAAAGTATAAGTAATGCAAAGGCAGAAGTATTTAAAGGGAAAATAAGTAGTAAAGCATATAAGGACTATATTGATTCTTCACAAATAAATAATGTAGAATTATTTAAGCAAGGTAGTAATAATAATAATCAGTCAGAAAATACTATTGTGAAGGAAATTGACAGTAGACCGACTAGAGAAGTGATTAGTCATGAGGGAAGTGCGAATAATTCAATGGCTTTAAGGTTTATGAAAGTTAAACCATTTAAAGGGGAATACATGGAAAATCCCTCAGAGTTTTTAAACAATTTGGATGAATTGTTTTCAATATGTTCCTTGTCTGAAAAAGAAAAAGTGGCAGTGTGTAGCAATCATTTATATGGAGTTGCTAAAGATTGGTGGCAATCACTGTTTGAAAAACCAATGACGTATGGTGATTTCAAATGTTTTATTGTTGGGAGTTTTTGGAACTCCGACAAACAGGATTGCATTAGGTATCAAATTACCCAAGAGAAGTACCATGTTAGCAAAGGCAGCTACACAAGCTTTTTCAGGAATCAAGCTGTGCGTCTGAAGACGTTGACTGCTTGTCCATTATCGGAAGGACAGATTGTCCGGATAGTAAGGCACAACCTACCTAAAAATGTGGAACAATTGTTAATAGCTGCTGACCGTGGGTCAATTGAGGAAGTATCCGAAGTATTGGATGCTCTGGAAGTAGCGGAGTTATCTATGGATAATAGGTTTAGGGTAAATAAGGATAGGAATAATTATCCATTGTCAAGTATTAGTGTTAATACTGGGGTGAGATCTTCTGGAGGTTTTAAGAGAAGATTTGATTATAAAGGTAGAGATAGGATGTCTCCATATGTTAAAAAATCTGTGAAATATGATACAAATAGGGATAGAAGTGATGATTCGCATAATCAGCCTTCTACTAGTGGTGTGACCACAATTCTTAAGAGACCAGCTAATAAAACTAGTAGTAAAAAGTTAAATTAGAAAGGAGAGAGAAAATTAAAGTTTAGATTTAGAGAGGAAGATATTTAATAATTAAGACAGGTAATTCTTAAAGAAGATGTGTATTTGATAATGTATTATGGCATTATATTATATTTTTTTTTTTTGCAAAACAAACATAAAATCTTTCCATGTTAGCAACCTTCAAAGAAATCAATTCAAAAAATTTCTTAGTCTATATGAGGGTCCATATAGAATATCTTGCAAAGTAGGGGAGAATGCATTTATGTTAACCACACCAGATGGGGAAAAAGGGACTTATAATGCAAGGAGTTTAATTCCCTTTCCTTCTGAAGTGTGAGTTACAATTTTAAAAAAATATTGTGAATAAATATTTTAATGTAATGTTTAAATACTTGCTTTGTTCATATAAGGAAATAATTTATTATATGATAAATTAGCAGAATAAATAAAGATTTAGCTGAAGAAGTTTACAAAATATGTATAATAAGATGTTATTTATCAAGTTAGTAAATGATAGTTTAAGGAAAAATAAGATTTTGTCAGAATGACTAAAATAAAAAGTGGAATTAGCTATTAAAGTAAATATTTTAAAGCAAAAAGTTGAATAATAAAGATAGAAATTATAAAAACTCATGTGTTTAAAGTATATGTAAGTAGATCTTATGAAAGATTAATTTATATTATAGTAGTGATCATGAAATTGATCAATCTTAAGGGATCAAGTTAATCTCTTTAAAATGAAAAGTATATAGATTTATTAAACAATGATCTATGAAATTGCTGATGAAACTAGCAATAAATTTGGAAGTAAAATACATAAAGTAGTTTAAAATATAGTATTAACTATAGGAATATGTATTTTCAGTAGTTTATGTAAAAGGTGTATTTAAAAGAATTTAAATATTTAATGTTTATAGAAATATTAGGGAAATAAAAGTAACCTAGTTAAGAGATGAGTAAAGAAAAGTGAAACTTATTTTGTAAAGTAAAAGAAATCATTGTAGTTTTATTTAAAAGTGTTTTCTAATTGAGATGTAAGATGATGTCTCAATGCTTTATAAAATTTTATGTTAAAGTAATTTACTATGAGATTTAATGATAAGAAAGATGAAGATGATAAATGTGGATTAAAGAAGATGAAGATAGATGTTAAATTTAAAATTTTATCCGAAGGAGGGGAATATGTGCCCTTTTGTATGGGTCACCATCTAATTTTTGTGCTAATCTATTAAAAATTTTAAATTTAAGATATATTTGAATATGTGATGTTAATTTTGCTTATGGTAATATTTCAAAAGGTTTAATTAAAGCAATCTATGAGTATTTGATATGTGAAATTGTGCTGAAATTGAGAGAGACATTTTAATGATGATTATTATAATATATGGTTGGAAAAACTGGCCATAGTTAATACTGCATTAATATATTTAATAAGTAGGTATTTAAAACTAAAAGTGTTTAAAAGACAAGTTAAAATTAAATGCATATATTTATTGTTGATAAAATAATGTTATAAAAGAATATAAATATTTTAATTATTATAAATACTTAAATAGAAGATTAATATTTGATTTTAATAATATCGAATTATTAATTTAAAATCTGTTATAATATCTTATTTATTTTAAAAAAAATATTTATTTTAAAAATGCAATTGTTAGTTATTTTTAGATTATGAGAAGCGTTTCTTTTGTTGTAAAAAACAGATGTTAGTTAGATATGCACACACATGCTTGGAAGTTATCTAATAAAGTTGCATAACTATTTTAAAAATCATGTTATAAAATTTATAAATAATACGTGAGCTATCACGAGATAAAATAAAGATAAATCAATGTAGAATATTAAATCTGATTTTTAAAAGTATTGCTTTAAAAATATAACGTATAAAAAAGACTTAGTTTATTTTAAATAATCTTATAAAAGTTAAAATTAAAATCAAGTAAATAAGAATATTTTAAAAAATGTTTAGTGGATTTAAATAAACGATAAGGATTATTTTAAAAAAATTTAATAATGTAATAAATATTAAATATTAAATAAGTCATTATTTATTTTTAATTTTGTGTTGTTGGTAAATATGTAAATAAGCCAGCAAGTTGATTGTTTAAATGTACCAATCAAATGGGAAGTTTCTTCCGGTATAAAAGCTTAGTTCAATTGTTAGGAGAGGACTCTGTGATTGAATTTTCAAGTTAATTGTGTTATTAAAAATAGCAAAGTAAATTTGATAGACGCTCTCAAAATCAATTTTAAAATTATAAGAGTGTCATTGTAAATAATTTATAAAAGTTTTAAATGATAGACATGCAGTGTTAATTTAATTTTTCCTTATCAATCGTCTCTATATTGAAGCTCAATTTACAAGCAAATGGTCATGGGAACATCATATATAGTGAAAATATATCGGAAACTTTATACTAGAAATATGACAAACGCTGGATTAGTTCGGAAAGTTACGAGATGGAGAAAAGTAGTATTTTGGACAGTATATAATTTTAAAAGCTAATTGCTATTGATTATTAAAAATAGATATTTTAAAGAATAAAATACTTCTTTATGAAGAAAGTATTTTTGCAAGCTACAAATTTAAATATATATCTTAAGTAAAGATATTAGAAATAAAAGTAGTTTGATAAATACTTGCCTTGTTAAGTCTTTATGTTTAAAAGACTGAATGTGGACAATTTTAAAAAGGCAAATAGATTGAAAATATATTTAGCTAAAAATCTTAATATAATAAAAATTATTATATTGAAATAATTTAAACGCTGGTCGTTTTAGATGAAGAAGCTTATTCTTACCTGGATATTTTGTTAAGAAATGCGCAAGTAATATGTGGACGTCCAAGTCAATTAAAATAATTAAATGATAATTTTTCATAAACTATAGACTAATTTAGAAATAATAACTTTAAATAATTTTCGTTAAGGAACTGGATCCGGAGCCTATAAACTATTTTAATTTTATTTTATTTTCTTGTGGGGAACTTTTATTTTATTTTAAAAGAACGTTATCACTTTTATAAAACTTTTAAAAAAACCACGTGATGGACCGGAAAACGGAAATGGTGTTTTAGTGAATGTGTACCTAGGATTAAAGAACTATTATGGTGAAAAGAAGACATCGCTGGAGTTACGTAATATGAATTCTGTTTTATTTATCTAACATAAAAATTAAATATTATTAATTTATTAAAAATAAGATAGGTACATTTCTTAAAATAATAACTAAAAGTAATATAATAATTAATTGCATAAGTTTATCTTATAATTAATATAACACGTAATATGTTAAAGAATGATTGTGAGTGTAAATGTGATTTATTTTATGAAGCTGTAATTCCGAAGAATATTGGAAGATGGACTGTACATTAGATCATTATTTATGGTAAAAATTGTATAATTATAATAATTTTGATGTATTTAATATGTTTTCTTTAGATCAACCAAATGATATGTTATTGTTGAATGAATGTATAAATATTTTAAAATACACACACATTATATTGGCAGTGACAGTTTTATTTAAATATGCATAATTTGAATTTATGATATAAATATGATACAACATTACATAAGAAGCTTAGAAATAATTATATGATTCTTTCGTAAATAAATTTTGATATATATATATATATATTTAAGTTGGAGTATTAGAATTATATTTATTATTCATAAGTAATTATTTTATTGCAAGTTAGGAAGAGATTTCAAAGTCTATATTTTATTTTATTTTATTGGATAAATTAAGTTAAGTTTTGTGTAGAAGTTTATATTTGAATTGAAGATTTACCGAATATAGATGATGAAGTATAAATAGTTTGGATAATTAGTATTTATTTAAAGTTGAAGATTGTTTTCCCGGAAAGTTTTAAATAAGTTTTAGAGGATGTTTTTGTAGATAGAAAGTTATTAAGAAGGAGTAGAATAACACATAAAGTAAAGTAATAATTTTACATAAAAAAAAGAATCATAGAATTTATCTAATATAATACTTTATGAATTTGAAATTAATGAATAATTTAAATATTATTATTTAACAGTACATATATGTAATGCATATTTGATAAAACATGTAGCATAAATTGCATTAAATGAAATATAAATTATAATCAATTATTTGTTATTACATTACAAAGATACATTAGTTTCTATATTATGCTATTAAAGTAATGCTGATAGTAAAGTAAACACATACTAGTACATGATGAAATGAGTAACAGTAATACTTAAGTGATGTAGCAATTTAATTAGTAAAGTTTAATTGTTTACATATGCTACATAAATATTGTTTACATAAATTTTTCTGTGTAATAATTGAAGTTCACTGATATTTATTTAAAGTCTAAGTTTTAAAAGCATACTTCAATGTTATTAGTACAGCATTTTAAAGAATGTATAATTACTTATTAGGAATATGAATTAATAATGGTGTAAACATATTGTATTATTATTTTCTTATTTTATTTTCTTTGTTTTCCTAATTTTGAACTGTAAATATTGTAAATAAATTCATGGTTAAAGTTAATGTAAATAAATTTGTTTAATTTGTTTTAAAAGTGTGTCGAGTTCATTATTTTACACCACAGCATTTGACAACAGATAATTTGAATAAACATAATATTTGCACAATATGAATTTATTATTATTATTTAGAAATAAACACAATATTTTCTTGATATCATTTTATAAGAATTGATTGACATTAACATATAATATTATTATGGTCATAGGGTAATTATAATGCACATTATAAGAGTACAATATTATTTATTGCCACAGATTATTGAATTATAAGATTTTGATCTATTCCAAAATTAAGATGCTATATGAAAATAAAAGATATACATATGATTATTTATTTAATGATTGATGATATAACAGAAATAGATAAGATTAAGTTATACCCTAAGATTAGTATTATATATTATTATTAGAATAAGTTAGGTGTATTTAGGTTTGATATAAAATCCCTTATCATACTTATTTACATGAATTATTATTACTTTAAGATAATTAGAAGAGCCTGAGATTATTTAATTATATTTTAAAAATTAAAAGTTGAGATTTATTTTATTATTATTAAAGATAATTTATTTTATTTAAAAGCCATAAGAATGCTGTAGATGTAGTAGTAAGATAATAAGGAGGTAATAGTATTCTTATGCCATTGAGACAATGTCTTGGGAGATATTGACTCAATGTAAATCTACTTATTGCTTTGTAACTTTACTTCACAGTCTCATGATTTTGATAAATACTTATTTAATTAGTACATACTATAGAACTATATTGATTTTAATAATTGATAATAAATTTAATTAGAATATGATAGTATAAAAGTAAATTAAAGATAGATATGCAAATTTTAATTAAGCATTATAATTTAATTGAGCTAGTCGTATTTCAAACTATATTATACATCGAGAAGTAAGGGTACAATATATATATATATATATATATATATATAAAATAAAGCAGGTATACAAAAGTTATAAATTAGACAAAAGTTTTTAAAGGCTTCTAGGTGGGTAGGTGAGCTGTTTCTGGTAGATTGGAGTAGTTGATACTTAATTGTTAATAATAATTTGAAAGTATTTGTTTGATGGTAGCATGTTAGTTGGTATTTGTTGGTTCATGATATTTGAAAATTAGAACAAGCAGTACAAAATATTTTTATTGCTCAAAAAAAAAAAATACTATTTTTTTCTCCAGTAAATTGTTTACTGTTAAAATAAAAAAAAATAAATGGTCACTAGATCAAGATCATTTAAAATGGGTCAACACTTCAATGAAACAGAAAATATGGAGCAAATGGAAGAACTGTTAGCAGAGGCTATAATCCTGCAAAAGTAGTTGTATTGAATATATTATTTGAATTGTTATAAAGGAATGAATTAAAAATGGAAGAAATGCAGCAAAAATAAAAAAGTACAAATGAAAAATCAAATGACAAAGAACACAATAAAAATATGCTGCAAGAAATGTGATTGGAAATAAAGAAATAGTTGATAAAAATGGAAGACAATTCAAGAAAATAAAAAAAAAGATAAATTATGGAAAATGCTGCAAAAAGTATTAGATAAAATATGATGTTACAAGTAAAAAAAACAAGTACATCTTGAATAGAAAGTTATTGAAAATAAGATGTATTATGATAGAGAGCAGATTAATAAATAGTTGATAATAAGCATATACAAATATAGAAGGGATATAGCCTATTACAGGAAGGATGAAAAGCTCAAAGGCCAAGAATTAAAGAAAAGAATTTGAAGAACAGCAGTGTTTGGAAACCCAAAGAGAGGTAACTGGTATAATTAATGAGAAGAAAATAGGATATACCAAACTTAAAGAGAGTAGTCAAACTGGTTGAATACCAGGAGTAAAAAAAAACAAAGAATCAGATAGTGACAATGACAAATGAATTAAATAAATCATAAACATGGAATGCTTATGACATCTGGATGTATATTATAGTATTAATCAGCTTTCAAATAGTGTTTTTGGATAGTGGAGAATCACCAAGGGAGTACCATAAAATGTTGAATAAATACTTTCAATGGAATGTCTTAGAAGAAAATGAACAAGTGGCTGTGGCATATAACCACCTTCAAAGTCCTTCAAAAGAGTGGTGGAATTTATTAATAATTAAACCATTCTCTTAGGCAGAGTATCGTGACACAATCCTTATAATTTCTGGAATGAAGAAAAGCAAGAAGAGATTTGATGGCAGGTGGTGCAAGAAAAATTTTCAGTTAGAAATGGTGAAAACTATACACAATTTTCAGGCATCAAGTACCAAAGTTAAGAACTCTCAAAAATTATGCTTTAACTGAAAGTCAAAGCATGAAAATAACTCACTACAATATGCTATTAAGGATGAAGCAGATGCTTTTAAGCACAGATAGAAAAGCCATCAAATAATGAGCAAAGTTTCTTAATGATATTGATTTAAGTATGCAGGGTCAGGAAAGTAATGGTAGGAAGGGAAACAATCTTGTTAATAAATTTAGAAAAAAACTAATATAGAATGTATGGAGTTAAGAAGTAATACTAGTTTCCAACCAAATCGGAATTTATGATAATATAGATAAAACCAGCATTGTAAGGCAATCTAGAAGCCATTCAAGTGCAAGATCATCAGTTAGTCCAATTCAATCATTACTTGAATTTCTATTGTCTAGCACAAGCAATATGCTAGCAAGATTCAACAATAAAAGTAAATATAAAAAATGAATTAGCAGTACCTCAGATGATGGAAGAATCTATCCCAAATCAAACAAGATGATGACATCATCACTAATAAAAAAAATACCTGGTCCATTGTAAGAACTGGCTTATATGAAAAAGATAAAAATGTTTGATGATGACCTGGACATATTAATAGGGCATATGTTTTTAGGACAAACATTTATAATAAAAGAAATTGTTGAATTGATATTATATAAGACAAAGGTAAAGAAATAAAATCATTTAAAGAGCCATATAATACTCAAATTTAAAGTCAGTTACAAGTTTGTATATAAACTCATCAAGATGAATTGGTAGTGTGAAGAGGATTGGTATGTGTTGACATTTTTAGAGCTACTGCAGAACTCAGGATTGTGATATTTTGGTGTGTATTGTTGTGGTATCTGAGTGTTATATAGAGAAAGTTTTGTGAATAAAAGACAAATTATTCATAGTAGGTTAGATCCTTTAACCATTTTAATTTCATTTTTGATGATGGGTATGTACCAGTTTATTATGGCAAAGATTTTGAACACTGTAAATTCCAAATTATTACAATAAAGGGACATTTTCTTTAATAATAAAAAATATTAAAATATTTAAATTGTATAATTAAAATATACGTAACGCCCCGCATAGCTATAAATAAATAGGGTATTCAGGTTTTTTAAACTTTGCAAAAAAAAAAAAGAGAAAAATAATGAACATTTATTTTTTGAAGTTAAAATATTTCACTTTTTTTTTTTTAATTTTGTATTAAATCTCTTTTATTAATTTAAATAGATAAGCAGATTTAATTAATTTCAAATCTGTAAAAAGATTTCTGTAAAAAGATTTAAGTTGTTTGTTTATAATTTTTTCTGCTAACGATCATATTAATTAAAATAAAAGAGTTAGTAAGAAAAAAATCTAAAATAATTTTTTTATTATTTATTGTCTTATTTTTGGATCTGGTCACATAATTGAATGGTTTTGGTATAAATAGAGTTAATTTTATTTTTTCACTCTCTCTTTTCTCCTATTGTTGATCCAGATGATATGACCAAAGTGTGTACCAGTTTGTAAAGAAAAGGAAAATCATTTACTGATGAATGTTGCTTTTAAAACACTGGTAATAATCGTAAGTGAATGAAAAGCTAACTTTTAAATACCAGAAATGAAAAAATATTAACTTTAGTAAAGTAGTTTCCAAGATAAAAAATTAATGCCAATTTTTAAGTGTCAATTGCTGCAGTCCATAGTAAAAATGTGAACTACTTTGAAGAGATTGTTTTAGCCTGCCTAAGAGACATTTTGTTAAAATAAACTGGTAAAGGACAGTGGGGGAAAGAATGGAAATCTTTTAGAAAAATGAATTCTCCTGTTTATGTGTACAAAAGTTGAAGTAGAAGATATATAAACCAATATCAGAATCGAGGAAATAAAACCTTTTTAATAACATATACAAAAGTTTGGTAAACATAAGAGCCGATTTGTGAACTCTATATAAGGACAGCATGTAGAATACATATTGTGACCCATTAAGAAAGTTAAACAAGAATTACATTTGCGCAAATAACATCAAATCCAGAACAAATGGAGATATAACAGTAAGTACATTTTAAAGAATCTGATGTAATTTAGCTCAGTATAAGAAAGATGAGATTTGTTTTCCTCTTATCCTCAGAAGTAGTAATTGTAAATATATATTTGCACCTGAAATGAATATTTTTTTCTTTCTTGTATTTATTTGATTTGAAAGAAAAAGCTTATTTATTTCTTTGTGAGAAAATTTAGCCTTTGAAAAAAATGTGCTTGTAATTACATTTATTTTTTTTACTTTATTTTATTTTTGATTCTATTAAATTGTTAGTTTTATTAAAATGTCTTTCTTCATTATTCTTTGAAAATTTTTAAAATAGATATAAAATCTTATAAGCTAAGAGATAAATGCAGGGTAACTTCTAAAACTAGTTATATAAAGATAGATTAATTACAGACGGCCTAGCATTGGGGGTAATAACAGATCTAGAAGAAAAAAGAGGTTTGACTTGTCACATTATGATGAAAATACAATGTTTAAAATAAAAAAGAATTGTAGTAATCATTCAAAGATATAAATATCTTGGTATATAAATAATCTATTATATTTGATTACCCAGATGGGCTAATATTTACTAAGGCAATAAATCTAAAGCATGTGCAGTTGAAAATGCGAAGGTAGGGACCTCTACAGGTCTTAACCACAAGCTTACACATTGGAAGAAAAGAGGGGAACCCTTCTTTACTTCAACCTACTTTCAACATAAATAGGTGAAGCTGTTAGATCAGATGGGCTAATTAAATTCTTTGATATAAATATATAATCAGTTACATTTGATTGCCAAAGTGAAGCCTTATTAAGTTCTATGAAGTATACAGTCTGTTACAATATATATATATATATATATATATATATATGCACAAATTCAAATTTTCTTATCTCAATGCATTTTTCATCTTAGCTCAATGAAACCACAGACATTTCTGAATGCATTTTTGAAACACCCAATGTGCTCTTTTCAACTTAAGATATATATATATAACTCATATTGTAATTTTAACTTCATGTTTACCTTATATCATCATTAACTCTTTCTTCCACATTACAGGCTTATAATTGGTCAATTTTAAAATAGCTTTTTTTCTCTTTCTTTATAAAAATTGTTTTATCATACTTGAAAATATAGTGGTTAATTGCTAGTATTTATGTAACAATTATATGTATTGCAATTCTTAGTATAATAATATTATTTTCTTATTGATTTTATTTGTATTTAAACTACCTTTAAAGTTTGTTAATATTTAAAAATAATTTGTAATTTTCAGCTTAGTTTTCATTGGAGTTTTTAAAAAGAATAGAGATATCAATAATTAACACTGTCTTTGATAACAGTTTGTCTCTTTCTGTGTTGAATCTCTTAAAGACATCATAATATTAAAAAAAAATTTTTTCCATTAGTCAAAATATAATCCAATTCTTACCTTTCCATAAATACTTTCATGTCAATTTTTTGCTATTAATATGCTTTAAATATTTTTCTAACAAATTAAATTTATATTATATAGTTTTGTTTTCAAATTACAGTCACCTATGACCTCTCTCATTTCTATGTTTATATCCAATATTACCACAACATGCATTAAAATATCCCTTATCAATTTTAAAATATTATTTTGATTTAATAAATATAAATCTTTACATTTAAATAAAAATCATCTGTATTTTTTCATTAAAATGAGAACTTTTATATTTAAATGAGAATTATCTGCATTTGAAATCTATTATTAAGTTGAATAACTAATCTTGCTCTTTGTGTAATATATTCTCAACTTCACATTTTAGTTATAATGAGTTCCAGTTTATTTATGTTTTCAATATTTGTTTTTTGTTACAATAAAATTTATGTCTACTTTGATTAACTCTTCTTTTAACTTCACAAAATTCAATAATGTGTAATTTAATTTTAGATGTGTTTTATGTTTTATACTATAGTCTTTCACTTGAGATCATAATATAAGAAAATCTAATTCAAATAATCTGGATTTTTTTAATATTCTCTGTTTCCATTACTGATTGGTGCTTTGGTTGATGACTTCAAAGATTTGGGATATGAGGACTACAATTTTTTTTTGTCATGATTGTCAAATATTTTAACAATGACAATTTTAGAATATGTTAATATTTTTTTATCCATATAAATTACTTTTTTTCTTACTTATTTCTAAATATGCTACAGTATTCTCTGGAAAATTACTACAATATTTTGTTATGACAGCTTTCTATTAATGAAAGTGGAAAATCTATTTTAATTTGTTGATTATAAATAGTTTTAGTATATTTGATTTGCACATATATATTTAATGTTTGCAATAAATATTAATGAGTAAATATATTAGAATATATCTATATTAGCCTATGCTAATGCTTTACAAACTCATTAATATTGTAATAAAAAATATTGTAACAAATATAAAACAAACGAAAAAACTATTATTGTATTTTTAAGATATGAAAAAAATCTAAAATTAACATAATTTTTAAAATGATTAATCATTATAATAACAATATTATTTTATTGTTCTCATATATGAGAGTCTTAAATTTATCAGTTAAGCAGTAATTGTTAAGCATGTTACATTTGGTTCTTGTGAGTTCAGCAATTATTATTAAATTGCTTTTCAAAAATAATATATTGTGATGGTCAGACTTAGCATAGTTTATTTATTTACATGTTCTCTATTTATTTATATATATAAATTATATGGGTACCACCTGACTTTAAACATCAGGAAATAAACTAACACTTGTATGTTTAAAACAATATTTTATTCAATATAATAATATAACCACTACATAATATCATTTGTAATGCCAGGCTAAACCACAGAGAACATAAACTATTTCTGATGAATGACAGTAGATGGCACAATCTTATATAAACAAAGCAACAAGACAAGATATGGAAATTATGTTGAAGACATGTGCAAGGTGGGTAAAGAGATGGGAATTAAATTTAGTGACGAAAAATCAAATATAATGATGGTTAATACTGGGGAAAGAGAAGATGTAGAATTTTTATTGGGGGATATAAAATTAAGTGTGGTGCATAGATACAGGTATTTGGGAATCATCTTATGTAATCAGGAAAATTGCTTGGATGAATGGGAGAAAAAATTGAGAAATGAAGCAAAAAAAAGGGGGTTGGTAAAGAAACTAACAGTATTTTCATATAATAAATATGATGTAGCTAGAATTGTGTGGAAGGGAGTTGCAGTAGCAGGGTTAACATATGGTAATGATGCATTATGTGTTAGTAAAAGAGTTTTAGATTATTTAGAGAAAGTACAAAGGGAAGTAGGAAGACATGCATTAGATGCAGAGATGCTGACAGCAAAGAAGGCAATTCAAGGAAAAATGGGATGGTCAAGTTTTTATATGAGAGATGCAAAAAGTAAAATGAAAATGTTTGGTAGGTTGCAGATTATGGATAGTAAAAGAATAGCCAAAATAGTGTTTAATTGGGTTATAAGTAAAGGTAATATGGTATGCAAAAGATTTGGATAAAGAATTTATATCAGTATACTTGTATAAAAGGTGGGATAATTGTGTTAGGAGGATTGTTGAGTGTTATAGTGGTAAGGAATGGGATAAAAGAATAGAAGCATTAATAAAATATAGAGAGTTGGAGAGATGGAGAACTAGTATGGAGGGTAAGAAGAGTTTAAATATATATAGAAGTAAACAGAATATTGGATGTGAGGTAATTTATGATAATAGTAAGGAAAGTAGTTTATTGTTTAAGGCTCAAACAGGATCTTTAGCAACAAGAGAATATACATGAAAATGGAAAACTATGGGTCATTTAGTGTGCAAATTGTGTAAGGAAGGTATAGAAAATATTAGGCATCTGTCAATTGAATGTAAATGCTTGAAAGCAGAAAGGGTACAGATAATGAAGTTATGGAAGAATAGGTATGAACAAAGTGACTATACAGAAAGTGAGTTATTGGTTTTTATGCTGGATTTGTGAAAAGATAATGGGGATTTAGATATAAAGGCCATAGATTTGACAAAGACTATGTTGTGGAAATGGGATAGGGCAAAATATGGGAAGACTTAGAGTGGGGAATGGAAAATAAAGTGGCTAACAGGTTTATCTGGGCATAATTGCTGAGATATTTTTGACTTCGTTTAAGGAGAAGCCAAAATACATCACATAACATCACATAACAAATTATGCAATAATAATTTATTTATAATCACCTGGAATCCAATTTAAAATTTTAACTGTCCATCTATTATCATCTCTTCTAACAATTTGTTCAGCCCAACTACATTTCAATCTCTTAATTCTTTCAATAATGTCAGTAACACTTGTTTGTTTTCTCACTCATATATTTCAATATCTTCTTGTTATTCCTAACATACATCTTTCTATACTTTGTTGAGTTCTCTGAAGTCTCTGTGTTGCTCTTCTGTTAAATGTCCAAGTCTCAAATCCAATGGGTGATGCACATTTATTAAAAACATTCCTTTTCAAATACATAGGCATATTTCCTTTTAATATTAAATTATTTCTACCAAAAACATTCCAACCAAGTTCAATTTTGTGATTAATTTCTTTATCATATTTCCATCTGCAATAATAATCTGACCAACATATTTATAGTTGTTATCTTCTTCTAACTCATCATTATCAATCTCCACTGCCCCATTACTTCAGTCTTTTTTAA
Source organism: Epiperipatus broadwayi (assembly GCA_028023455.1). Taxonomy (NCBI): domain Eukaryota; kingdom Metazoa; phylum Onychophora; class Udeonychophora; order Euonychophora; family Peripatidae; genus Epiperipatus; species Epiperipatus broadwayi. Next base: position 20,667 of record JAQFVV010001701.1, on the reverse strand, counting down.
TATTTATCTTTAATTCTGCTTTCTTATTTTCATCTGATAACTCTTGCAACATTTACTGAAGCTCTAAATCATTATTTTTAAAAACACCCACATCATCTTCAAAATCTAGATGACTTCAATATTTATTCCCATTTATTTTACTCCCTTAGCTTTCTATTTTAATCCACAAAATATTGCTTGAAAAAGCACTATAAAATGTTTTGGAGATATGGAGTCATCCTGTCATACAACCTTCTCAATGTTAATCTTTTTAGTATCATTATATAATCTAATTGTTGTTGAAATTTTATAAATATTCTTCAGAATATGACAATGTTTTGAGTCTATATTTTGATGAACCAATGCTTTAATCACTGAAAAAAATGCTTATAAAATCAAATGCTCTTTTACAATCTACAATTTTAAAGATAATGACAATTTATATTCATTGGTTCTTTCTATAACTTCTCTCAATACATGGATATGATCCACTGTAATAAAACCACTTTTAAATCCAGCTTAATTTTTTGTTTGGTTAAAATCCAAAGTTTGCTGCAGATAAGTTATAACCATTTTGATAAAAATTTTGTATACAATTGTTAAAAGACTGGTAGATTTGTAATTTCTAATATTTCTTTATCACTTTTTTTAAATATTAATATTCCAATCATCTGCTACATTTTTATCATTTAGACATTTGGTATATAACTTTGCCAAATGTTTTTTTATTTTTTCTCCTGTTTTTTTTTAACATATTGCTTATAATTCCATCATTACCTGGAACTTTTTCTATCTTTATAAATTTAATTGTATCTCACTTCTTCATTTAAAATCCAGGGTAATTCAGAAGATATAGTAAATATATATCTTAACATTTACTACATAAAATTGTAGACTTAATTCACTTGAATAAGAAAGTTACATATTATTTTTTATTATATATTGAGTATTACTGGTCATGTAAAGGGGTCTTCGCAATTTTTTTTCTTTGTTTATCATCAAATCATAACATACTTTCTAATATATTTCAATTAATACACTGAAATTGAAATAGTAATATATATATATATTATGTTTATATCATGCAATTAGCAAGAGAAGAAACTATATTAATGTTACATATTAAAATTAAAATGTATTACCAGTTAAATATTCCAAAATATAATTTTATACAATATAGTTAAATTTTGTATATAATTAAAGACGCACATACAATTTTAAATATAAAGAATTTTATCTAATTTCAATAAAATAGTTTTCTTTTAAAAAAAAAAAACCTTTTTTTTAGAATCAAAAAATTTTAATCCTTTGCTGAAAAAAACAAAACAATTCTTTTTAAGAATTTAATTAATGTCTAAACATTAAATAAAGTTAGATAGGATATATTTAATTTAATTAAGTTTTAACAAAAAGCAATTTAATTTTTAAAAAATCAGAAATAAATTTGAATTGTATGTTGTCAAAAAGTAATTAATTTCAATATGTGATTATAATCTTGTTATGTGTAATCTATATTTTCCTGTTTCATTTGTTATAAATCTTTTATTTATTTCCAGAAATAGAAAAATTGCTGCAATAACATTCCCGCAGTTATTAAGTGATTACTATTTCTTTAGATAAAAATTTGACATAAATAATCTGGTAATAAAAGTCAATTTTTTTTTCTTTTTGCTGGTCTTCAATATCATAACTGCATCAGAAAATAGCTATAAGCTGCTATGTAATAACTATAATTCTCCTAAAATTCCCTTAGAAGCTTTGGAATGAATTATAGTTTATCATTGGGAATTATGCCCTCAGTATAAAGACAACTTTAATATCAATGGTCTTAGAAGCATCTAATTAACTAGATGTTAATAACTAGATATCAATCTACTGTAAGTTATTTACTATCAATATGAATCAATTGTGACAAATAAAAATTTGTGAAAATCTGAAACTGTGACCAAAATAATAAAATATATAGAACTCTGCAATGAACTCTTATAAAAGAAATGAGTATTTAAACTGTAATTGCAAATTGCCATGGAAATCTAAATGATTAATAATAAGAAATGCCACTTTTTTATAATTCTAAGTAATTACATAGAAGTTATTTTGAGTTTTGCTTAAATTAATATTATTTTTATTTTGTCATTTACTCTTTCACTAATCTCCTTTTATATTTGAAAGTTATTATTATCTATATTGGAAATTTTATAATTTTGAATTTTTATAAAATAGTATATTATATTGATGTAAGATTTAAAATATGAGAGTGAAATATAGGGATTAAACTTCATATATAATTATTCATTTTTAAAGTATTTAACAAGAATAACTAATTTAGCCCATAGAAGCTACTCATTATTAAGTGCAATTCAATTTTATTTTTATTATTTATGATAATCTGAGAATAAATTAAAATATGTATGAATGTATCAGAAGAAAATATTTATTGAAATTGATAGCCAATAATTATATATTGATGAATCATTTTGTTAGGACAAAAAATTTAAAAAGGGAGAAGATTTAGTAATTTATTGATAACCTATTAGAGATAATGTTTAGATATGCATGTATTACATTGATAGGATTAGAGTAATCTTAAATATATTGATGAAAAGTTTTAAAATGGATTCCATTTTTAGTACAATATATGGGTTGCTTATATGTTTATACCACAAGTAAGATATAGAATAATTATATGAAGTTTGTAGTGTATTTTAAAAAATTTACTCATCTTATTCTGATATATATATATATATAATGAAGCAGTAATCTTAGCTTAAGATTGTGCTTCATGTTTCTACTTACTAACCCGTGTTCAAACCCCTATATCCCATCCTGCTCCTTTTGTCAGTATATATATTTCATGTATATATTTGAGATGCGCACCTAAATTTGTAGTTTAACTTTCAATATTTATTATTATTGATTCTTTTTATTAATTATTAGTTCTTCTTATTAAAATTATAGTTGCAGCTTAAATATATACTTAGGAGCAAAACTTACTAACAAAATATTGATGTTTTTGTAAATATTTTATTATATGTCGTTTTAGCTTTTTCTTTTCAAATTGCTTGTTTTTCTATAAATTATACATTTTTTATATAAAATCCAATATGGAGGATGCAGGTGTTGTTTAATTGTCTAAAAATAATTAGGGGTTGGAAGCACTGTTGTTTTAATCTGGGAAAGGTATTTTTTAATTAAAGTTTTACTTAAGATAAATGGGATTAGTTAAGATTAGATTTACTTGTGTTAAAAACATGTTGTTAAATCTATTTCTAATCTAGAAATAGATTTGAATTTATTTTGGGCGTTATCTAACAATTGCATCTTCAAAAACAACTGATAAGAGAAAAAGTATAAAATGACTAAATTTTGAATCACATAGATGAGTGATTAATTAATTAGTTACTATTGATTGAGAGATTGTTAACATTGCTGTAAAACTAAGAAAAATATGTAGCAGTAAATCCACCAACTTGCTCGACCCCTTTTGGGTCATCATCTACCGCTACCATAATATACTGCTGCCCTGAAAAGAAGAAACGTCAAAAAAAGAACTTTAGAATATGATAGAAGTTTTCTGCCATCGGAGAACTTTCATTTTCAACTGCCGTGCACGGACAATATTTTAATAGGACTCTTAAAATTGAAAGGTAAATTTCAAGCCGCTACCTAATAGTCGATTTAGTCTCAATAATCTCTCAAGATCTTTTTTTATGTATTCTTTAACTTTGCCTTTTATATATATATAAATAACATGTAATTTGCTCTTAAATAAATTATATAAATTTAATTCTATCTTATATGCTCTTTAATTTTGGTAGGGTCATTTATTTACATGTGTTTATTATTTGATTTATATATCTGTTTGCCTATTAATATGTCAATCTAAAACAATCTGACAAATTGAATTTTCTAACAATCCTTTCTTCTTTTAAACTAAACCTTCAAGCAAGTTATTAACGTCCCCTTAAATATATATACGTATTATTAATTAATTGATATACTCGCCAGCTTGTTTTATGTACCAACATTTTATTTATGTTCTAATATAAAAATATATATATTTGTTTAACTCTGAATTTTCTACCGGTGTAAATTCAAAGTTAAAACTAATTAACGCTTTGAAATCTTATAAAATATTATTTATTTAATTCTAAAATAAGGTGATTCAATTGTTTTCTATATCACTGCTAACCTTATTTCATTTTCATACTCTTAACAATTCAAATCTTGTATTTATATATTTCAGTTATTATAAAAATCACGAAAGTGGGATTGATTTATTTTAAATAGCAGAAAAGGGATGGGGGGAAATCTTAATGTTTCTTTATTAAATAAAATCTTAACGTATTTGGGAAATTTTAATATTTTACTTACTTAGTAAAATCTCTCTCTATATATAACTGCATAGTGTATTATTTGTCTAAATTATGGTATTCAAACTGGGCTCGTTTATTTTAAAGCTGTAAAATTTATTCAATGTTGTTAGAGACATATATCATTACTGCGTTTCTGTCATTTAGCCTATCTTCGTATATATATATATTATGTGCTTCTTAATCTGGGGGTTACGACAGGTTCGAACCCATAGATTTCTTCTCGTCTTCGTATAAAAATGCCTCTAGCGGTGACCCCTAAGTCTGGCACACGCTATGCATATTATTTCTTCGTATAAAAAGGTCACTGGCGGTGATCCCCTAAGTCTGGCACACGCTATGCATATTATTTCTTCATATAAAAAGGCCACTAGCGGTGACCCATAAGTCTGGCACACGCTATGCCCATCCATTTCTTCGTATAAAAAGGCCACTGGCGGTGATCCCCTAAGTTTGGCACACGCTATGCCCATCCATTTTGTTTTTCATCCAGAAGCACGACCTTTTCCTCTTAGTTATTTTTAGGCTATTATGTCAGCACCGCAAACTTCTTCGTATTATTATTATTATTTCTTTTGCTTCATGACCCAGTTTTAATGCTCTAATATTAAAATTAAGCTTTTCTTAAAAGATATATATAAATGCCAATTACTTTTATTTGATTAATTAAGTTTATTTCAATCATATACAATCCTACCTTCGTGATTTATATATCTATATTTAAGAGTATCTATATGCCTTGGGGAAAATAAAGCGTTCGTCTTACTATTGTTAAAATAATTTGTCATTAAATATTTTGTCATAGGTTTAAATATAATCAAATGTATTTTATGTATTTTCACGACCATAATGGCAGGAAAATAGTTTGTATTTATATCTGTAATGAATCCCAGAACGCTCCCCTAATATATGTTAGTCACCACATTTCTGAACTGTAACCCAAAGCGTTAATAGCAATATTATGTAATTCCTTTTATTAACTGATTGGCATCTTAATATTGGACCCACCAAAGATGTGTGTTTATTTGTAATATATTATTTAGCTAATAAAGAGCATATGAGAACTAATAGCGTGAATGACACTATGTAATCGCTTGCTCATTCACGCACACACTAATGTACTTAATTTATAAATGTATATAACTAAATTTTCATTATATTAAACTATCTTTTATTGTTTAACTTATTTGAGTAGTTCGAATTCCTTTTCCTCCACTTCTTCCACATATATTACAGCCCTGCTTATATATATTTTAATATAATCATAATTAATAGATGTCTCATTGTCTTCTCAGCTTTGCTAGTCGGCCGAATTAAGATTAATTCTCATGAGCCATAACTATTATGTTATTCATTAGGTGTTCGATTTGGGACTTAGAGAGTGGGTTCGAATCCAGGCTGGTTCCTGACCTAAATCTTGGGCTTGACTGGGTTTGAAGTACATTTTGTGAGTTCCAGCTCATGTTAGATGGATAAACATATTTTTACCGGCACAATATATATATATATTGATGATTCATGCACCAATTTTTAGATCTTGAAGTAAAGCTTTTGTATATTCAGTAAAGATGTGTCCATTTATTTTATATGTATTTTGAAGTATTTTCACAGTGTTTAATGATAAGGTATGTTTTTAATTATTTAGATATATAATGATAACTAACCAGCAACATTATTTACTGTGTATTGTGATGATGGTTAAAAGGCAATAAAAATTGTATAAATAATTATTATAGGCTTAATTAGAATCTACATTAAATTTGTCTGTAATAATACTAAATTCTGAAAAATATAACTAACTTTTGATATGTACAACCACCAATCAATTTATATGATAAATTAAATATATAGTTGATAGATTATTAATATATGATCCACAGTGATATGCAAAAATAGGTATAGAAAATATACCTAGTAGATATATCATATTATACTCTAGAGTTAAGCCCCAATGATTATATATATATATATTGTGACCTTTACTTTTTGCTACATGTCAAGTTATATTTCAGCCTAATGTTTAAAAATAATTCAGTAATTTACTGTTTAGAATGAATAAACTTTGTTGTTGTTTAATGATGCTTTTTTTATTTATATGATGTCAGTATATAAATATTTTCTGCAATTTTTATTACTATAATGTGATTTTAGTAATCTAGTTATGATATTTTAGTTCTATAAATAATTCTTTTTAATTTTAAAATACTTAAATTTTATGTATTTGTAAACTTGAAGTATTAGTTAATGTAGTTTGTATATCAATAAGGTTAAAATAATCATAATTTAACTATTAAAATATTTTTAAGTTTGATATTGGTATTAAACATGAAAACCAAGTTCAAAGCATTATATTTAGTTTAATATTTAAATTAAATATTAAAATGCTTTAATTCAATTTCAGTTATAATATTAAATATTGTAATTAAATATTTTAGATTTAATTAGTTAAAAGAAGTCATAATAAAGTTGATAATTTTATAATTAGGAATTAAAAGAGTAAATACATGTATCTGGATGAATAAATGTAAAGCAGTTAATTTCTTTAACACTTCTTTGTTTCAAATGTCTCCTAAATATCTTTTTTTTTTTTAAAAAAAAAAGACAATTTTAAATGTTGTGAGTACTTAAATTAAAATGAATGTGTTAAACAAATATTATAAGATGTTTTTATTTGGAATAATGTAATTTTCATTTTGTAATGTATTTTATTTTTACTGTAATATTTGATTTTATAAATAATTTATTTTAATGAAAAATAATTAATTTGTCTGTCTAGACATAAATTAATTGATTTTAAAAAACTGAATATATAATGAGATTATTTTTAGAATTTCTCTTTAGAGTTGATAAGATATTGATTCAAACAAATAAAATATTGTGGATGGAAATTAAAATATCAATATTAGAAATCATAAAGTTATCTCATGGCTTAGGATACAAATTTTAAAAAAAACTGGCATGTACATACACACTATGTGTTGCATTCACATTTATTCATTGTCATTGGAAGTTATTGTTTTAATTCAATAAGTTTAATTTTTTTAATTTTATTTTTCTTAGTAAAAGTAATGGTTTGTTAGGAAACTAACTACATCTGGGTACAATTTATAAATTAAAGACTTTGAGTGCACAGGATTTACATTGCAGTAAACATTATGTTAAAAATAACTTGTTATTATATGATAATTTAAATTTATACTATTTAAACTTTGAGCTTTATGGAACTTTAACAGATAGTATTGTCATTGCTTTGGCTACATAAGAACTATTATTAATTTTAATTCTTATTTAAAGTTTCTTTGATATTGAAGTTTACTTTAACATATTTTAAAATTTCTTCATACAACTTTTTACTAATGACTTTAAAATTATTTAATTGCTTTATTATGTTATTTTTAAAGATACTCATATTTTTAAAACAATGTTATTTGAGATTAATTCATTTTAAATGAAGAACTTTATAAATTTTTATTAATAATAAGTTGTCTATCATAATGAGAATCTTGTTTAAATGTCTCTTATAAAATTATATATATTTCAACAAGAATAACATTTGACTTATTGAAATTATATTATATGGATATACATTTATGCTGTTATTAAGAAAACATTTATTATTCAATAATGGTGTAGAAAATTTTTTAACTTAATATGTCTATTTCACATTGAGGAGAGAAATATATTTTTTTGACTTCATAGAAAAAAAACAATTATATTATTCCACAAGTTTGATAATAAACTATTAAATACTTCAATATAGTATTTGTGAATTAAAAATGGAAATATTAATGTTCTTAATATTATTATTATCTTCACAAAAGTTTAATATAAATTTTTCTACATTAATAATGAAAGCTTACTTTTTCTCTCTCATCATCTTGTTGTTAAAAAAGCTGCCCTAATAATATTTAAGAATTGTTTTGCTGCTTATTATTATCATCATTATTTAATAAAATGTTATTAAGAATAAAAAGATAAATGACTATTTTTTATGTGAAATAAATATTATTATTGTTTATTATATGAAAAATTTCTTAAAATGGATGGCCATATTTACACATTTTTGTTAGCATTGTTTATATATTTCCTACTTAAGTATAATTGTGATATATTATTCATTTTATCTAATTATGTCTGGATATCTTCACTGTCTACACAATTTTTATTTGCTTTATTAACTGCATTCTGCTTAATGTTTGGAAAAGCAGAAGGACTTTTATTTTACTTTATAAATAGTAAAAGGGCTTAATTTTAAGCTTTAATATTTATGATTTTTGCTTATAATGTCATATTATTTATATATATATAATTTGCATATAATTTTGTATTCTATTTTATAAACAGTTCTGTCAAAATTCTCAGAATATTATTGTTTGATAATATATTTTGAAAATGTTATGCATGCCTTTCTTATAAATTATTTATTTGTTGAAGGTATGTAATTATGCTGAATGAAGTATAAGTGGATGTATATTTTAATTGATTATTTTACTGCTTAATTTTACTCAGCTAGATTTAGCATTAATTATTTATTTACACAACTTAATTATTATATTTGTTTGAGAGATGATAGTTTAGTCCATCTCTTATTTCCTAAAAATTTTTATCTTGCCAATATAGTTTTAGAAATTGTAGTTTAAGCTCTTTCTATGTTGCTATGATATTTTCAAATGCATTTTATCACCTTTTATTATATTAAAGCTTGTAGTCCATTGTTTAAGGAAAATCCAGTTATTATTATTGTTTCCTGATGGTTCATCCTTTTCATGACTAGCGATCAAGTTATAATTCATTTATTTACTGCCCTCAAAAGTAGGTGTGTTTATTTGTAAGTCCATGCTATCAAACTTTTACTTTACCTTTACTTTGCAGTCCAAATGTAGATTTATTTTTTGGTAGTGTATTTTGTATAAAATCATGAGTAATATTTCACTATGACTTTATCCTGGCAATTGTTGTTTTTCATCAACTATTGACTAATGTCATTCTTACCTTTTGTTGTATTCCTATTTTATCTGAGTGTAAGTTATATCATTGATGTGTAGATCCTGTGGTTATGCTTTTCTCATACTTAGGACATAAATTTGATAAATAATGATTCAAAATTTTAAGTTATATTTTGACAGAAGTGATTGGTAATCTTATAATTTTAAATTATATTAAATATTCATAAGAGACTCTAATAATACAAATGTTATGAAAGTGTGAGAACTTAATTATACATATAAAGTTTTATTGTAAAGCCATATTAATATTTCTTTATTTTCTTTTACTTTTTCTGATATTTTTTTAAAAAAGAAAATTTATCTATAGACGTTTTTCCTTAATGACCTTAGAAGATGCTTTATATTTGTTGTTTGTTCTTTGTTAATGTGAAAATAAATCTTGTTTTATTGTTAATTAATTTTTATAGTCATATTTCCACATCATCCATTCATTATTCAGAAATCTAATAAAAATCATAAGGGTATTATCAATTACTTTAAATTTTTATGCATTAAGAATACATGGATATTAAAATTTTGACATAAGAGTCACTTTATTAAAATTGCATCTACAATATTAGAATTACCTCTTTGAACAAAGAATTATAATTTCATTTTTATCATTCAAAATTATTTTAGTCAATTTTGTTTGTTTATTAAAGATCACTATGCTGATTTTAAATTATTTTTCCACAATTATAAGATTATACTATTATTCCATATTAAGTCAGATAATGAAATTATTTATGTTCAGAAATGTTTAAAGTAGGTTTATTAATATGATATTTAGAATGGTCATAAAATCCCTTATTTATTCTCAATATGTGAATTATTTGTCTTTTATTCTACATTAAAAGTTTGTCATGTTTATTTAAAATATTTGTCATTATTATTATCATAATTGTGGTAGACATGCTTTTAGGAATAAGAATATGTCTCACTGTTCTTGTCACTAGGATTTAATTCTTTGCTAAATAATCCACAAGATTTGAAAGAGAATTTATTTTATCATAATTAAATTTAATCACATTTACTTTGAAATACCCAATTTATTTATAAACCATATTATTAAAGAAATTATTATTGCTAAAGAAGAAACTGTTTTAAATAAGATATCATCATAGCAAATATTAAAAAAAACATGTTCATATTTTATAAATCAAATGTTTCCTCTGATCATGGCAATAAAATGTTTAGAAAATTGATAAGAAGTGTGTAGTATATGTTGTGAAAAGAAGACTTTTTAGTGTAATTTTTAATGACATATTCTTCTACTATCAAGAGTCATTACTTTTATAAGAGTCGGTATGAGAACTCTCCTCATCTTAAGTCGTTAATGTTGTTTTTTAACTTAATGATAATTATTCCAATTATTTATCCCTTTTCTCTTATTATTGTGGCATATGGCATATTTAAAACCCAACTGAGCTTAGTTTATACAATACTATCATTTAGCACTTTTTTTAATTACAATTTGGCTTGCCCAACTGTTGACTTTCTGTCAGTTATAAGGTTCCAAGTGTTCATCTCGAAGAAGCACTTATGATGATATATTATTATTGGTTTCAATATATATATTTTATAGGTTTCATGAATGTTAAAATTAAAAAAATTAATTGTAAAATAAAAATCCAAAGAGTATTAATTATATCTTGAATGTTAATTTATAATATGCAGTAGTTTGTAATATATATATATATATATATATATATATATATATATATATATATATATATATATATATTTAATTTTAAGTTTATTTATTACATATCATTTTGACAATTATGCAATCTTATGCTATAATAAATAAAATAATCAAAGATATCCATTTGCAGATTAGAGGAAATTCAAATGAATCTTCAAGTTTTTTCAGATAGGGTTCATATATAAAAATACTAGTAGTGACTGAAGAATGTATAGGGTTTGTGATTGGATAACTTTACCAGTAAAACTTTAAATTTTCTATATACATCAGTATGTAAAACTCTGAATGAAGACTGGTACTCTTAGCATTTAAGAAATCCTAGATTGTGAATCTAATGGCTCCCTCTGGATATTGATCTCAATTACACTGAAAAATCCTCAGCTGATCATTGCAATATACTTATAGTGAGATAGATTGGTCTCATGACACACAAAACTTTAAAAAATAGAAATGAACACCAGCAAAATTTATATGTATTATTATTTAAAATAAAGTCTGGAATAACTGAAATATGAATTAAGTAATATTTTTTTGACATTTCTAAAGTTCTGTAAATTATTTAAAATCAGAGAGAAAAAAGATCTCTATTTAACAAATATTTTACTTTATTCCTGATTTTGATAAAAATTTAAACATTTAATGAAACAATATATATTATAACGGAAAATGGTTATTCGTACGGTTGATTAATTATTTGTACCTTCAACTATATTTATTTCGATTATTTTATTCTATATTATACTTATTTATTATATCCATTTATTCTTTTCATAACTTTTATTTCTATCCATTTATTTTTACAACTTAGATTCTTTATTATCTTATTTATTATTTTAACCAACGCCGTTACAATACAAGCAGAGAGCTAATACAGATACAAACTTAATTTCATATCTATACCCTTGGTCGAACCCCAAGGCAATACGTACATATTATCTTGGCGTTATTTTTCCCGACCAAGATACCCTCGGCTGCTGAACAACGCAAACTATTTCAAAGAAACTTAACGAATGTCCAGCGCTTGCTATTTATTTTTTTAGAATTGGGATTTCACACGAACAAGCAGCACATGAATATCTTAAACAAATCAGTATGCCCTTTTAATCACTACTTACAGTTTCCCCCCTGTCGTAGCTTGGTGATAGGAGAATAAAGCAAGGATACGAAATTTAATGACAAATATGTTTAATAATAATATTTACACTTTATATAAAAAAATTACATTATAATAATAAAAATAAACACACACTTATAAATACATGGCTATAATAAATATATGAAAATAGTTCAGATATAAAAGTTCTTAAAGTCCGGTTGATAGAGTTCTAATTTTTTCAAATCATTAATTTTATATTTAGTTATAAATAGTAGACAAATGAAAATGCATGCATGCTTTTACCTAGGCTTTGTTGTAATTGTCCCATGGGTATTTCTTCCGAGCACTCTTGATTAACTTCCTCAAATTGTGGGGTTATTTTCATCCAGTTTGCTGGCTAATTCTTTAGGTTGAGTTTCAATCGACAGCTACAGAAGCGGCGGTCCCTCTAGCAGGTCAAGCAAAGATCTTACATTGCGAGTCAGTGATGAGACGGCTCGAATCTGAACCTACGTCCCTTTAACACCACTAGCCATGCACTTCTTCCATTTTCTTTTAGCTGTTGCTTCTCTAAAGTCTCTACTAGCAATGCCGGACAAAACTTGTAATTTTATTAATCTCTTTCTTTGTTCGTTGTTTTTAAAATTTTTTAATTAAGACTTAGATTTCCAACCAATTCTTATCATTATGTTTCTTTATTTAATTAGTGGCTGGAATGTAAGTCCCAATTAATTTAACAGATCAGGCAAAGATCTTCCGTTGATAACATTTCTTTGTCCGTGAAATTTACTTTGTCCAACAGACTTTCACACCTACGGCCATATTGTTTCTTTTTCTATATCACATATTACATTTATTTTATTTAAAGTTTACAATTCATTCATTTTTTCTTTCACATTTACGTTTTACATTTATTTTAATTTGTTATAATATATTTTTTTAAAAGAGAGAAGAAACGCATTTTTTTTATGCATCCACTTCCCCTCTCCCACAATAAACAAAAATAACTTTCTAGCATTTCTTACAAGAGAGAAAGAGTCGCATATCTCTATTTATGCAGCCCCCCCTCCCCTTCTCTTACTATTACAAAAACCACAGTAATTTTGACATTAGAATTTCAATTTCTTTCTTTCCCTTCCTTCTTTTTTTAAAAAAAATTATTAGTTAATTTATTTCACCTTTATTACTTTCTAATTTTATTAATAACTATATATGTGTGTCGACGACTTTACGTGGTCGTCACATTACACTCCGCCCATTTTTGAGAATTAAAATCGGGTCGAATCTTATTCTGAGATGAGAGCCTATTTTAATTCTTTGCTTTCAACTCTTACTTATGCTTTTATTACAGACTTTCTCACTCTGTCATGATGAATGATAATGATGATGAGGATGACTGCAGAGAGACAGCTAGGTAAAGCTACACAATTCTTTCCGATCGATTTTGGCTGATCAACCAATTAATCTCTACGCATACGAGACCATGGCATAACTTAACTCTATCAGAATAAAAAAACATAACAGGGTTTAAAGCATGTGAACAGCAGGATATTTCTACTGCCTGTTCATCTTGCGCAAACAAAAAATTCTTATTCCTGATTTATTTATTTTATTCAAGGCATTAATTCTTATTATATAATGAGTCCAGGATTCTTACTGGTGCTTCATTTAAAAGTTTAACCATCGAGAGCCATGAGAATCTAAAGTGCGAAGAGACGGCTGAATCAAGCTCAAAATACGACCCAAACATAATGCATACACACACACATATATGCCTCAATCTGCAACCCCATACACCTGTCAGTGATATCTATCATTTAAGCATTATCACTGTTGTTCATTTAGTTTATTTTATTAATTATTAAATGGCTCTTTAATGAGCCTAAACGATTCTTATTTACTTTTATTTATTTGTCAATTATATCTGCATTTATAACTGACAGATTGTGATACGAATAAACTATTTATAGATTTCCTTTCTTTTTTTTTTTTGTTATTACTTTTATTTACATTGTCTTGTTGTGCTTGACTGCACATCAATACTCATTAAGTCTATCATACATATGAAAAAAAAAAGTCTATCATTAATTTCACTCCGTGAACACTATACTTTTTTTTTTGTTTATTAAAGTAACTTTGATTTTGTTGTGAGACGATTTGCCCCACCTGTCATACGTTTAAAAAAAAACAATTTTATTTTTTATGATCCCATTACGTTATCCGTTTCACTGAACCGACATTTCCGTCCGTTTATTTCCTTTCAGCTTAGTTTTTGTCTGGAGGCTTCTTATCCCTCCTTATCAGCCTTAGCGACTGAGCATTATATGTCCCCTTTTCCTCCATTCCTTGCGCTACTACGAAAGCATTATTCCCATACCTTTGTCTGATTACATAAGGGCCGTCATAGATAGTTGAAATTTTTTATATATATGTTTCTCGGGATGACTCACAGGCTGCACTCTTACCATGACCTCATCTCCTATCTTAAATATGATTTTTGCTGCTCCCTGTCTCCGACATCTTAAATTGCCCATCTTTTTTAACCGGCTGAGTGCTTGCTCTGCGTCCTTCCTTCTATTTATCGATATTGTTCCCACTGGTAGTCTGGTCTCAAAGGGACATGGGATGGTTTTCCCATAATGCAAACGAACAGGTTCAAACCCTGTGGATTCGTTTTTTGACCAGTTTATCATATTTACTATTCGCGGGATTTCCTTTACCCATCTTCGATGGTCATCCTGGATGTAGACGCGAAATAATCGCCCCAATTCCTTCATAATTTGTTCACATGGGTTAGACTGAGGGTTACGGATTGACATCAGTATGTGTTTTATCCCATGTTTTATCCCATGTTTGTGAACCCAATTCTTCCATTCGTTTGATATGAACAGCGTTCCATGATCCGATAGAATTTTCTCAGGAATTCCCACAGCTCTGAAGTGTTGTTGCTCTAAGCCCTCATGGTTTGTTTTGCATTAGCCTGAGTTACCGGATACGCCGCCACTAGTTTCGAGAATATGTCATATGTGACAAGCAGATATTTCATTTTATTAAATGGGGGTAATGGCCCATAGAAGTCAATTGCTATTAAACTATTGGGTCACTGGGCATAGATTGGTTGCAATGGACCTATCCCCGATGTGTTAGGCGGCTTCGTTTTTCTGCACACAGCACATGTGCCAATGACGTTTATAATGTTAGCATACATTTGTGGCCAGTAGAACAAATGGCTGAGCCATCCTTCCACCTTCTTTGCCCCATAATGGCCGTATGTATTATGTATGTGTTCAATCACTCGTTTTCTCATGATGACCGGTAAGACAATACGCGTTTGTTTCTTTCTCCGAAACACACGCTGAAGGACTCCTCCTTTTAAGCAGAAGTGCTTCCTGTCCTTCCACAATGGATTCTCCTTCGTGTCAGTCGTAGGCTGATGTTGTAAATAGTTTATTATCTGCTTGCAATCGTTGTCCTTTCCTTGATGCTCTTTTAATTTCCGCAACTCATCTTCCATTGTTCCTTCTTCGTCCATTTCCGCTGTGGCTATATATACTCCATCACAGCTTAAATGTTGCCCTTCTGCCACCGGATATCGGCTTAGGGTATCTGCTACAATGTTCTCTTTTCCGCAGCAGTAGACTACTTTATAGTTAAATTCCTGCAGGAACAAACTCCACCTTATTAGCCTGCTATTGGTCAAAAAACTGTGGTTAAGAAACTCGAGACTCTTATGGTCAGTCATCACCACTACTTCGGAACCTATCAGATATTGCCGAAATTTCTTAAACGCCCACACAACTGCCAGTGCTTCCTTCTCAGTCACGGTATAATTCACTTCCGGTCCTTTCAGTAAGCGACTAATGAAGCAAAGGATTCCGTGTTGCCCCTTTTCTAGTATTTGAAACAACGTGGCCCCCAGTCAGAACCCGCTACTATCCGTCTGTATGAAGAACGGTCTATTGAAATCAGGATATGACAGCATAACCTCCCCTAGGAATCCCTCCTTCACTCTTTGGAAACTTCGCTCATGCTGTTCACCCCACATCCATGCTTTCTCCTTTCTTAATAAGTGTAGTAATGGCTCCATGTCTAGTGAAAAGCCCCTATAGAACTGATTGTAAAATGTACACAGCCTCAGGAACGATTTAACATGTTTTTTATTTCGAGGTGTTGGAAACTCCTGAATTGCTTGGATTTTTTCCGGGTTAGGTAGTATTCCCCTCTCGCTGATGATATGGTCTAGAAATTTGACCTCAGTAGCCATCACGTGACTTTTATTCAAATTGATTCTGATACCTTTTCTTTTGCACTCATCTAATAACCGTTCTAAATGCTCAAAATGTTCCTCTATACTTTCTGACGCAACAACAATATCGTCCACATATATCACAACAAAATTTTTAACCTCTTCCGACAACACTTGATCTAGACACTGCACTAGCCCCGCTCCACTATTTTTTAACCCAAATGGAATTCTATTAAAGTTATACGCTCATCCATTATACCTAAACGCCGTATATTTCCGGTCCCTTGGATGCAACTTAATTTGCCAATAACTGGACATCAAGTCGAAAGTCGAAAATATTTTTTTATTTTTAAACCTTGTTAACAATTCATTCATAGGTGGTGGAGTGTTCGTATCAGGAATGGTTATTCTGTTCAACTGTCTAGCGTCTAAACACAACCGAATTGATCCGTCCTTTTTCTTTACTGTTACGATGGGGTTATTATATGGGGATGAGCATTTAGATATGATTCCCCATGTCAGCATTTTATCTATTTGCTCTTCTACCTCACGTTTATATTGATAGGGTATGGGATACACGTGAGCTCGATAAGGCTGATCCTCCATGAGCCTTATCCTGTGTTCATACCCCCGGATCTCTCCGGGAATCTCCAAGAATACCACCTCGTGGCAGTGTAATAATTTCTTCAGCCTATATCTTTGTCTATCACTTATGACTTTCGATTCTTCTATCACTTTCAGCATTTCTATCTCCATCGAGGCATTTTGTATATAATCCATTTTATCAGTCTGTTCCCTTAAATCCATTATAAATGGAGTTGTTACATTACCCATCTCTGCCCAATTATGTTTAAAATCCAACACACACTCATTTTTATGCATAAAGTCCGATCCTAGTATAACCTCAAGGATTAATCCTTCTAAAATCAACAATACATGATCATATTCCCTATTAGCTATGCGTAATGTCACCCATACCTGTTTTGATGCCAATTTGACTCTCTTGCCATTAGCCATTATGACATGTGTCGTTTTCAAAGGTAGGGTTTTAATCCCCGGGTTGACACAACTCACTTTATCAAACATCTCCTGTGACATAACAGATATCTGACTCCCCGAGTCTAATAGTGCAGTAGTCCCAATTTCTCCTACTCTTACTTTTATCTTTGGGCAGATCTGTGGTGCCATCATAGGCATATTCTCTTCCCTGTTATGTACCAAATTCGCTAACTGTATATGACCAGCTTCCATGTCTTTGTCTCCTCCCGTACTATTATCTAAAGTTATTAAAACCTCAGCCATCTGCTCTACCGTTTGCTTGTCAATCATTTGTTCTATCTCTGTGGGCAAGCCTCGTCTAACTAGCCACATGATTTGCTGTTCTGTTAATGGGTGTATAGTGAGAGCTCTCGATTTCGCTACCTGTCTGCGAAAAAATGCGTGAAGTGATTCCCCCGGCTGCCATTTGATTTGTGCTATTTTAAACTTAAAATTTTCCTGAAGCTTCTCCCCCCAGTAGCTTGCTAACATCGAGTGCTTATATTCCTCGAATGTCGCCGTTTTTACTTGTAGTGAGTCCCACCAAAACCAGGCTTCATCCTGTATGTGACTGCGTGCTATGGCAACCCTTGCCTCGTCACTCAATCTATTCAAGTTGCAATACCGCTCCACACTCTCCAAATGCTCATTTGGCGTCTCTCCCTCCTGTCCTGAGAATGTTTTCACTCTTAACAACTGACTGGCTGCCTCTGTTTTACATATATCTGCCCATGTTTGCATGTTTTCCTGTTCCTCCTTTTTTTCTTTCTTTATTTCTTTCCCTTGCTCCTCTCTAAGCTTGTCTACTTCTTGACACACTGTTTCTAGCCTACCCTTCACATACTTCATCTCATCATTTACTTGTTCCACCCTTTGACTAAACTTTTTATTTAGTCATTCGTGCAACTCTTCTATCTTCCTACTATTTCTTTCATCTATTTCCCTCATTTCCATACACAACCTTTGCTGGCCTTCCATTAATTTCGTGAACATATCCCTTATATTATAGCTTTCCATTTTATTTTTATCATCAATCACTGTCTCCATTCCCTTTCTAATTTCTATACCTCCGTCACTAGCTATTTCTCCGGACGGTTCCATTATTTCTTCGGAGGGTTTTCCTATTTTGCCCACTAGAGCATCCATTTTTATTTTTGACCTGGTGTGCATCAAATTTATTTAACACACACACACTAATTAATCACTTATATTTTATTCTACAGCTTTACTATCTAACCTTATCCTTATGGGATTATATTACTTTACTAACTTTATATTTCACGGATACTAGGTATATGTTTGTTCGGCTCTCCCCATCTCACTCACTAATCATCACTCAACCACGCCTGCCTTCAAGACCCCTCCGCAACCGTCTCCAATTTACAACCTAACTTCCCACGTTATATTACGTTCTCTTTCTCTCCTTTTACACTCTAATATTTATTTTATTTTTTGCTTTTATCTACCACCAAGCTATTTTTGATTTGTTTATTAATTATTGCATAAACTATTAATTTTGTTATACTCGAATTCAAATGGGCTGAACTTGTAAACGTGACAATATATCCCGGACTGGCCCCCAATTATAACGGAAATGGTTTATTCGTACGGTTGATTAATTATTTGTACCTTCAACTATATTTATTTCGATTATTTTATTCTATATTATACTTATTTATTATATCCATTTATTCTTTTCATAACTTTTATTTCTATCCATTTATTGTTTACAACTTAGATTCTTTATTATCTTATTTATTATTTTAACCAACGCCGTTACAATACAAGCAGAGAGCTAATACAGATACAAACTTAATTTCATATCTATACCCTTGATCGAACCCCAAGGCAATACGTACATATTATCTTGGCATTATTTTTCCCGACCAAGATACCCTCAGCTGCTGAACAACGCAAACTATTTCAAAGAAACTTAACGAATGTCCAGCGCTTGCTATTTATTTTTTAGAATTGGGATTTCACACGAACAAGCAGCACATGAATATCTTAAACAAATCAGTATGCCCCTTTAATCACTACTTACAGTTCCCCCCCCCCTGTCATAGCTTGGTGATAGGAGAATAAAGCAAGGATACGAAATTTAATGACAAATATGTTTAATAATAATATTCACACTTTATATAAAAAATTACATTATAATAATAAAAATAAACACACACTTATAAATACATGGCTATAATAAATATATGCAAATAGATCAGATATAAAAGTTCTTAACGTCCTGTTGATAGAGTTCTATTCTATCAAATCATGGATTTTATATTTAGTTATGAATAGTAGATAAATGAAAATGCATGCATGCTTTTACCTAGGCTTTGTTGTAATTGTCCCATGGGTATTTCTCCCGAGCGCTCTTGATTAACTTCCTCAGTTTGTGGGGTTATTTTCATCCAGTTTGCTGGTTGATTCTTTAGGTTGAGTTTCAATTCACAGCTACAAAAGCGGCGGTCCCTCTAGCAGGTCAGGCAAATATCTTACATTGTGAGTCAGTGATGAGACAGCTTGAATCCGAACCCACGTCCCTTTAACGCCACTAGCCACGCACTTCTTCCATTTTCTTTTAGCTGTTGCTTCTCTAAAAGTCTCTACTAGCAATGCCGGACAAACTTGTAATTTTATTAATCTCTTTTCTTTGTTCGTTGTTTTTAAAATTTTTAATTAAGACTTAGATTTCCAACCAATTCTTATCATTATGTTTCTTTATTTAATTAGTGGCTGGAATGTAAGTCCCAATTAATTTAACAGATCAGGCAAAGATCTTCCGTTGATAACATTTCTTTGTCCGTGGAATTTAATTTGTCCAACAGACTTTCACACCTACGGCCATATTGTTTCTTTTTATATATCACATATTACATTTATTTTATTTAAAGTTTGCATTTCATTCATTTTTCTTTCACATTTACGTTTTACATTTATTTTAATTTGTTATAATATATTTTTTTAAAAGAGAGAAGAAACACATTTTTTTTTATGCATCCACTTCCCCTCTCCCACAATAAACAAAAATAACTTTCTAGCATTTCTTACAAGAGAGAAAGAGTTTGCACATCTCTATTTATGCAGCCCCCTCCCCTTCTCTTTACTATTACAAAAACCACAGTAATTTTGACATTAGAATTTTAATTTCTTCCCTTCCCTTCTTTCTTTTTTAAAAAAAATTATTAACCTAATTTATTTCACCTTTATTACCTTCTAATTTTATTAATAAATATATATGTGTG
>JAQFVV010001700.1:0-51247 GCA_028023455.1 Epiperipatus broadwayi | reverse complement strand
TAAGTATATCATTTTAAGTAAATGTTTCCAATAATTTTTAAATGCACCGTTTTTAGGATTTCTTCAGGCACCAAATTGATCGTTCAGAATCTGCAAAAATCTGTCATTCACACCCTTAAAAAAGTCCACTTCCATAAGAACTCCCACCCAGTCTAAAACCATTGATACATCTTCATGTGCGTCAGTTAAGTCCAGTAAACCTAAACAAAGTGATCCACAAACTGTCCTCAATTCTTCAACTCCTGCAATAATTAACCATCCAGATGAAAAGACTTGTCAAACACACAACCCAAAAGTCAGCATAGTTAATGTTTCCCAACAGTTACAGCAAACCGAAAATGACTCAGGTCTAAAATTTAAAACAAATTCCTATAACAATAAAAAAACACTTTTATCAAAAGAACAGGAAAATGAAAAAAACACTATTAAACTTCAAAACCCTCAAAAAACCAACACAACAAATACCCAAAATACAAATAAGAAAATTAAAAGAAAATCAATTCGTTCAGATAAATCAAGCTCTGATGATGATAGCGCCCATCTGATACATTACACACCTCCACCCTCTAACAAACAAATTTCAGATATATCAAGCACAAAGCCTCACAAATCCATAGAAAAAAAGAGGAAAACCATGGATCCTACAACCATTGATACCATTGATCCTTCTGACGAATCTCAGACAGATTACACTACTTCATCAGACACCGAAGACTTCATGGATGCATTTCCTCAATCAACAACTATATCACCAATCCATCCACAAATTCAATCACAAGACTCTGATTGCCAAACAACATCAGACCTTATTAACATGGAGATGTCCCACATTGACTTGGTACACTTTGCTGAGGACGGTTTGGATTAATCTATCATGTTCTGCAAAATTGCTGGCATTAACATTCGCAGCATCAACTCAATTGATAGAGTTCTAGCTATTAAAAACTGGCTCTCGCTCTGCTCCCCTCATATACTTCTTATGGGTGAAACTAAATATCACCATAAGACCGATCATAAAATACTATCTCTTCTCTCAACTCTCGGATTTACTAGATTTTCCATAGGCCATTCTGCTTCAGGTGGAGTTGGTATTCTGCTCAGCAAGTCAACACCACCAAACAGTTTTAGCATTCTATTCCTAGATTCCAATATTATTATCATAGAAATAGACTATTGGGGTTATCCGATCATCATAGCTTATATATATACAGCCAAAGACACCTCTCAATATCTAAAAATAATCCACATCCTAAATGCCATCAACGCTAACAGAGCCTCCCCTACTATTCTTCTGGGAGACTTTAACACCACATACAATGACTTCAACAAGAGATTTTTGCATCTAATAAATCACAGATTAATGTGTGGAGAGGGCTTCTTCCCTCCCGAAGCCTACTCTTTCTATACTAAAACTAAAAAGTCCCTGATTGATTTGGTTTACTACACCCCAGACCTCCATTTCAACCTTGATGCAGCCTTGGCCCCTGTTGCTTTCTCTGATCATATGGCTCTAATCTTACAACTTACACCTATTTCAATCCCTGCACCTATTGATGGACCTGGTAAAACCATGTGCATGATCACCCAATTAAATATGACCGAAGCGATAGTATCTGAGGCATACATCCTTTTCCAGAAAATAAACATCCTTTCCCTTCCTGCTGAGGAGGGCTGGTTTTCCTTCATTGGAATACTACAATCCATATTAAATCACCACGCTAGGAAAATCAAAGGACCTAATGGCCTTCTAAATGATCTAACAGACATTAATATACAACTTCAAGCTTTACAGCAAAATTTCACAAATACAGAAAAAATCATCTTCCTTAAAAATCTCTACAAAATCAAGCAAAAGTCCCTTGCAGAATATATATCCATCAGAAGAGCCAAATGTTTCTTAGCACAACAACACTGCTGGACGAGAGACTACATTAGATGGGCACTGGGGTACAATAGAAAACAAATCACTCCCTTATCCATTAATTCTAATGGAACCAATCTCGTTGGCTTTCCAATGATGCAGCACATCAGCAAACAATTCTGCCAATTAATGCAAAAAGATGGAGCTCCTCCTACAAACAGCTGGTTGGATGCTGGTGACCCCGGCGAACATGGCATCACAGAAATCCAAATCAAAAAGAAGATAACATCTCTCCCTGACGGCGTTCATCCTGGCCTTCATGGCATCCCAAATTTCCTTCTCAAACACCTCAGTCAATTCACTGTGCCAATTATTAAAAAATGATTGATCACCTAGCCTCTGGCAACAGAAACATAACAGATCTTTACCCAGTGGCATTCGTGCCTTTTATTAAAAAAGCAAAACCACTAAACGATATTAACAATATCCTGCCAATTTCAAAGACCCCATTGCTTATCAAGATAATTGAGTCAGTCATTAAAGATCAAATCCAAACTCAAATCCTTAGCCATATCTCGTCAAACCAATACGGAAAAAAGAGATCATCAACCTTGCATGCTATGTCCAATGTAATTGCACTATCCAATTACATCAGAGGACATTGTAAATCAAAACCTATTGCTGTCCAGCTGGATGTTGTGGCAGCATTTGATTCAGTCCAGATAAATATCCTCTGGATATTCTGTTGGAATGCGACATTCCAGCCGGGATTGTTCAGATCATCAGCAATCTGCTCAACAACAGAAAGATTTTTCTCTCTCTTGATGACAAGATCACACCAGGCTTCAAGCCATACAAGTCGATCCCTCAAGGATCTCCACTCAGTGCCCTTTTCTTCACAGCATACATCAACCCTCTTCTGATGGATATAGAAAAAAACCTCCCTGGAATTTTCCTTCCCTCTCTCAATAAAAACTTCAATGTATTTGCATATATAGATGACATCATGGTTGTTCTTCCCACCATTAAATACCTTCCCCATCTCATGAACATCTTAAACAGAAATACAGCGAAACTTGGCCTACAAATAAACTTTAACAAATCTTCCATCTGGAAGATTATGTCTGGTAAACAAATTAACTCTCCCTTTTCTGCAAAACCCCAAAGATACCTAGGTTTCCCAATCTTCAAAACACCAACTGCAATGGCAAGAGAGATTCAAGATGCAATCCTCCATTCAACTGAAGCCATCACCACGTCACTCTCTAGAGTATACCTTTCATTATATGGAAAGGTTGGCCTCCTCAACATGATCATAATGCCAAAAATCTCATATTACCTTCCATTCGTAAAAATGTCTAAACAGTTTCAAAATAAAATCAACCGATTATGTACCAAACTTCTTTGGAGAGGAAGGACAGTTGCTATTAGCTTGCGAGGCATCCAACGACCATGCAGGTTCAATGGACTGTCATTCCACTCAATACAAGCAATAATTTTACAGAAAACCCACAACACTCTACATAATCTGATCCTCTCCTGTGGATACTCCAACATTATTAAAAAAATTACACCAACATATCGTCCTCCGCCCTCTGCCAGTTCATGGATAGCCTCCCTAATAGACCACCTACAACTTTATAACCCAATAATGCCCTTTAATCTTAACAAAAAAATCACCTTATGGGAAGCATACAATATAATCAACTATAATCAACAACCCATAAAAAACAGCCTAAAAGTAACCAACCAAAGACTCATTTCACATTTTAAAAGATGGAGTCTGGAACCCAAATTCCTTGACTTCATCATTAAAATAAATCTTAATGCGCATCCCACGAATTGGTTCCTTTATCACCGAAGAGGTTTTACCAGCATTGACCCTATATGTGGTCTGTGTGCTCGTGAAGATGAAACCATAGACCATATTATACACCGGTGCCCAAGACTTAAAACACTGAAAGATATAATTATAATCAATTCCAACATAAGACCTGATATGATTTTCTCACTTGAAAATGCCATTCATAATGGATTTTTTTCAATAATAAGGCTTTCTACCATTGTCCTTTATTCTATATGGATAGTGAGATGCAAAACTCTCATGGAATTACCCCCGCCACAAATCATACCATTGTTTTATCAAACGCTCAAAAAAATCAAGAAACGTGACCAGCTCCTGGCCTCCAGTAAAGTCTTTGATGACACCTGGTCTTTAACTGCTCTTTCCTTTTCCTGATTATCAACTCCCACCTACCCAGCATTATAGAATAGGAAATTCTAAAAGAAAATATTCATGTTTATATAAAAAATGCTTATTCCATTAATCAAGTTCTTAGAATCTCATCACTATACCTAACCACATAAGAGTATAACAATTGTACTCTCATAACAAAATCTAGCCAGATAACAAATAGAACATTATATAATCATATTATTGTACAATTTATTCATTTATCTATCCTTTATTAGTATGTAATCACTATTTATTGTTAATAATATTTTTGTTGAAATGAAAAAAAGTCCACTTTAAAATTCAAAAGAAAAAAAAAGCGTTTGTTTGTAATTTTGTGTGAAAATCCTTGCAAAAATAACTATTTTCTATGAAAATGTAATAGATTTTTATTGTTTAAGCTTTTAGTGAGCAACTTTTCTTTATTCTACTCAAATACTAAATAATTATTTCTGGACGATTCATAAAAAATTCAAGTGCCAGAAATACCAGAAATGGAATCACTCCAAGCATCTTATACCCCAGAGACTGACCCTTTACCACTGCACTAAATCATATAGGACACTCCAATGTTGCCATGTGTTTTTAATTAATCCATAGTTGCTTGATGATAATGCACAGTAAATATCTGTCCAGTGCTTTCCATCTCATATTAGTTTTTATCTCACAGCTTTTATTAATGAATAATATTGAATCTAATTCTAGTGCACCTAACCATAAGCTAGAAATTAATCTGGAGATATGGTCAGAATAGCACTGAATATGGGAGTAGCAAGCATTACCATATAGATCTATTGATTACTCAAGATTACAATAATGGAACATTATGGAGAAAAATAAGTTGATCCTGAAAAACACTGTTAATGTTGGAGTCATGTGATATATCGATATATAGTTAAAAACAATTGATTAGAGAAAAATTGTCCGAAATTCATTAATGTGAGCAACAAAACCAAATTTTTATATTAACAACATTTAATATATAGGGGGTTTGAACTCAGATTTTCACATATCCCTCAACCATCCATACTATCTCTTACCGTTGATACACTTGATCACACACAAGTTAAAATGATAAATAATCACCAATACACGTATTTCGTGCTAAATTAGCACTCATCAGTTGGTCCAGATTATCATCTCTACACATATATACAATTAAAGCTCAGCTTATATTAAGATAGCCAATCTTCATATTTTAATGGATAGACTCAGGTGTATTAGAGGTATGAGATAGCGTGGATGGTTGAGGATCGTGTGAAAGTCTGAATTCAAACCTCTATATATTACATATAGAAGTGCAGGTATGAAAAAGACTATTGTAGAAAAAAAAAATCATATTTTATAACAATATTTATAACTTATTCCATAAAATTTCACTATTCACTTTTACTTATTTATATAAAATATATTTGGTTAATATATGACTATTATTTTTATTCAATACTATACATATATGAATAAAACATAAACAAACAATCTAATTTAATTCAGTGTACTCGTTTTGATTGAGTTGCGCGTTTATTTTCTATTACTAATAAAATTGATGTTATCAATACCCTTAAAAATATATTGCAGTCATGAATATTTGCAATAGTATTATGTAAATATGTTTGAAAAATTTCTAGTTTATATATTTTATCATTTATATATCACTTTTATAATATTGAGGGGGGGGGCAATGCATTACCTCAGGGGTCCCCAACCTTTTTGCACTTAAGAGCACATTCCACTTAAGAGCACATTCCATAATACCGGCCAGGTGGCGGGCACCATTTATTTTTATCTGTACATAATTGCTGAGATATTCTTGACTTCGTTTACGGAGAAGCCACAGTTCATCACATCACACCACATCACACGTAAATTTATAGTTGGATATTGTTAATAATACACATAATGTACAAAAAAATATTTATTTCAAAAATAAAATGTTAACATATAATTAACGTTTATATTTTTACGCTGTAAAAGTATAGTATGCCCTACAATTTGATTACAATATAATACAATAATTTATAAGAAATTTTAAAAATTAAATTTATTTGTATCAGATAAATAATTTTTTATCGTGTTTGGATAGCGGCGGGCAGACGTAAAATGGTCTGCGGGCACCATGGTGCCCACCGGCATAGGGTTAGGGACCCCTGCATTACCTGCTCAAATAAATAGGTCTAGCCATTCTACCAAAAAAAGAGGACTGTTTGTTATTTAAATAACTCTTATTTCCACACACTTAAGATTTGCCCATACATAAACGTTTGGGTCGGAAAGAATGGGTGATTCATTCCATTCTTTCTAAAATACTATATCTCGTGTCTGGAAAATTGAGTATTCATTTATATGATCTCTTTAAAGCGCATGTGCATTGGCTTAATCGCTAATATTACTATTACATAAATAAACATAGCGCTATATAAAATAATATCTCATTAAATAACTAATGTAAATTCATTTATTGTTATTAAATTGCCAGTGTAAGTTAATATTTATAAGAAAAGAACAATTAAGATGGCTATAATATTGCCATATATCTATCTATATGGGATAGCAACACTTGATATTCCTTTATACATTGATATGTAAGTAATCCTGTTATGCATAAAACAACACTATGACAATAAATGAAATATACTATCATGGATAGTCAGACTGTAGTCTATACAGTATTATTTATGCATGACTGGCATATTTATTTATTGTCGAAGAAACATACATAAATTTTCCGATGGATTTATTTTTTTGCTCTCTGGAATAAATTTAATTAATTAATTAGTGGAACACAAAGTTGGATTTACTTATTGATAAATATCTGTCTTATCTTGTAACCTATTTTATTTACAATTTATAAATCTGTCACAATTATTGTTTAGTTACTGTTATTATTTTATGAAAAAAATTCAGTTACCTATCACTTTTCATAAACATAGGGTTTATAGAGTCTTTACAGCTTTTTCAGTACATGTCTATAGCATTATTATAAACATAAAACTTTGCATTTACAACTTTGATACCAACAACATCAGATGAGGACATTAGCGATTATTACTATTTATTTATTAAATTCGAAATTACCCCTAACCAAGATATAAAATTTAAACTTCTGTTAAAGATATATATATATTAATCAATCTTGAATACATGAAGTAACTCAATTTCATTTCTATTTTACTATGTTAAAACTTCCACTCAATCTCTCATTCTTGAAGCATATAAATAAAGATATCTCTAAAAGACAAATAACCCAAACATCTGTAATAGATTATGATCTGAGCCAATTGAGGAGAACTTCTATATGAAATGCACATCTTGGGGAAGTAGTTGTTTTTTTAATTGCTTTTATCCTATGATTCAAGAATTTGTGTTACAGTAGTAGTTTTAAGTATGTGTAAATATATAGTACGCTAATTCGGAAAGTTTACCTAGTTTATTAAATAAGTAATATTTACTAAGGCTGTAACCTCAAGAATGTGCGCGTAAAAATGCGATAGTAGGGACTTCTACAGGTCTTAACCACAAGCTTACGTTTAGGAAGAAAAGAGGGGAACCCTTCTTTACTTCAACCTACTTTCTATACAAATAGGTGAAGCTGAAGCGGTTAGATCTGAGATCGTGAAGCTATTCAATACTTCACTAATTAAGTCCATATTTCTTATTACACATTAATACTCGCGAAATCTTTCGATTTACAACGGGTCAATGGAAAGATCTTATAGTTATAAATTCCTGTCACAATGTTTTTTTTAATAATATACATAGTATGATTATATTTTATATGAGTGTTTATATATTTAATGATTAATGTAGCATTATTTTTAAAGTTGCTTGACCAGACATTCAATATAAACGACTTTGTCAAAACAATTTTAAATAAAACACTTTATATATGTAGGTGCGTGATGTTTATATAACTATCTAAATATGGTTTGAACTATTAGTTGAATCACTTTAAATGAATATTAAAAGTTTTTTGATTCTAGTTCAGAGTTTACTTACTTGTGTTTAATTTGAATGGGTCGTTTTCTCGTACAAATTTTACTTACAACAAAAAATAAAATAAAATTGTGAAGCAGTTATATAAATGTTTCTAAATCATTATCATAAATAAATTCATACTTCATATCCTGTCACGGGGAGGGTAAAGGGAAGCTATTGACAAATTGAAAAAAAAATTTTCAATTTTTTTTTAAAAAACATTTTAAACGTAATAAATGTGTTGGAGTAAAAGGAGTTATATATGGAATATGATAAACAAATTAAGTAACATTACTTATATATATATTTACATTTTGTTTTTAACAAGCTTTTTTTAAAGATGTGATTGATACTACTTGTAGTCGTGTTTCTTTATTACTAGCAAGTAATGCTCAGTCCTATTTATACTTTTGGCTGTGATTACATAAAGATAATTAAACGGTAATGTGGAGGAATTAGAAATGAAAAAGTTAGCTAAATGCTTCTGATGACTAATAATAGTATTTACAAAGCGTAATGCTAACTGAAACACAGACTTATTATATACCTGTGCCTATATATGTAATCTTAATAGCAGATACCAAATGCAGATGATAATTCAGGTTTATGCCCCAACAAGTTCTCATAGTGATGAAGTAGTAGAAGATTTTTATATGGATGTATAAGAGGCTTTCGATCAGAGTAAACAACATTTTAATATTGTTATGGGAGACTTTAATGCTAGAATTGGTAAACAAATGAAAGTGCTGTAGGTAATTTTGGTTATGGTAATAGAAATGAGAGAGGACATAGACCTGTGGAGTTTGCAGAAAAAGAAAAACTTTATATTATAATTTTTTTTTTTTTAGAAAAGTGTTGAAAGGAAATGGACATGGAAACATCCAAATGAAGGTGCATCAGAATTGGATTATATTTTGACTAAGAGAAAATACATATTTCAAGATTGTAATGTTCTTAATAAATTTAACACAGGAAGTGATCATCGATTAGTAAGGTGTAAGTTACGTGTTAATGTAAAACTAGAAAGACAAAAATTATTAAGAAAAACAATATTTACAGTTGATATTCCTAATCTTCAGAAACATTCTAATGAATTTAAATTAGAACTTACAAATAGGTTTCAAGTGTTAGGAGATTTTGAACATGATTCAGATTTGAATGAAATTAATATGAAAATAACTGATACACTTTTAAAAACTGCAACAAACATAGCTGGTAGAAAAAAGCAGCAATTGACTAATAAAATTTCTACTGAGACTAGAGAATTTATGAAGAAAAGAAGGAATATGAAGATATACAAAAATGATGTATTAAAAAGAATTGAATATCTCGAATTTTGTAAAATGGTACGGAAAAGAGTTGAAAATGATATAAGAAAGTATAACTGTGAAATAGCAAGGAAAGCTGTAGAAGACAATAAAAGTCTCAAAAATGTTAGACAACATTTTGGTATTGGTAAGAAATTTATATCTTCAATAAGAAAAAAAGATGGAATTATTACTAAAAAGAGAGATGGCATCATGAAATTGGTAGAAGGTTTTTATCAAGAATTATATAGTAATAAAGAACAAGTACCTCCTATATCTATTACATCTTCCGAATTGCCCAGAATTTTAAATGAAGAAGTGAGACATGCAATTAAGTGTATGAAGAAAGGAAAGGCTCCAGGAAATGATGGAATTATAATTGATATATTAAAAGAAGCAGGTGAAGAAATAGAAACAATTTTAGCAAAGTTATATACCAAATGTCTAAATGATAAAGATGTACCGGAAGATTGGAAAAATGCAGTAATAATATTAATATTTAAAAAAGGTGATAAAGAAGATATTAGAAATTACAGACCTATCAGCCTTTTATCAGTTTTATATAAAATTTTTACCAAGATAATTACAACTCGTCTGCAGAGAACTTTGGATTTCCACCAACCAAGAGAATAAGCTGGATTTAAAAGTGGTTTTAGTACAATAGATCATATCCAGGTATTGAGAGAAGTCATAGAAAGGACAAACGAATATGAGTTGTCATTATGTTTTGGATTTGTAGATTATGAAAAGGCATTCGATTCTATACACATTTCTTTAGTGATTAAAGCATTGGATCATCAAGGTATAGATCCAGGATATTGTCATATTTTAAAGAATATTTATAAAAATGCAACAGCAACAATTAGATTACATAATGATACTGGAAAAATCAACATTGAGAAAGGTGTAAGACAAGGTGATTCCATATCTGCAAAACTCTTTACAGCAGTGCTGCAAGAAGTATTTTGTGGATTAAAATGGGAAACTAAAGGAGTGAAAGTAAATGGAGAGTATTTAAGTCATTTAGATTTTGCAGATGATGTAGTTGTTTTTGCAAATAATGCTTCAGAGCTGCAGGAAATGTTGCAGGATTAGCAGATGAAAGTAGAAAAGTAGGACTAAAGATAAATGTTAAAAAGACTAAAGTAATGTTTAATCGATTTGCTCAAAATATGAAAATAAAGATTGATTATGACGAATTAGAAGAAATTAACAGTTACAAATACCTTCGTCAGATTATTAATACAGATGGAAACCTAATGGAGGAAATTAACCATAGAATTAAACTTGGTTGGAGTGCTTTTGGTAGAAATAACTTGATACTAAAAGGAAATATGCCTATGTGTTTGAAAAGGATGGTTTTTAACAAATGTGTTTTACCAGTTCTTACTTATGGATCTGAGACTTGGACACTTAATAGAAGAGCAATACAGAGACTTCAGACCACTCAAAGGAGTATGGAGAGATGTATGTTGGGAGTAACAAGAAGAGATCGAAAACGCAATGTATGGGTAAGACAACAAACAGGTGTTACTGACCTTATTGAAAAAAATTAAAAGATTGAAATGGAGTTGGGCTGGACATATTGCTAGAAGAGTTGATAATAGATGGACAATTGAAATTTTAAACTGGATTCCAAGAGATTTTAAAAGACCCAGAAAGAGACCACATGTGAGATGGATGGATGAAATAAGAAAATGTGCAGGGGTGTTGTGGAGAAGAGAAGCTAAAGATCGGAGAAGATGGATTAAACTTGGAGAGACCTTCATCCTGCAGTGGATTGATAATGGTTGATGATGATGATGATATATGTAATATATAGGGTATATGAGCACAGACTTTCACACGACCCACCACTCTCCACGCTATCTAATAACACTGATACACTTAAACACATATATGTTGAAAAGATAAATAATCACCAATATGCGTATTTCATGTTAAACCAGCAATCATCATTTTGGTCCAGATCATTGTCTCCACACATATATAGTATAAGTGCTCAGATATATATTAAGATAGACAATCTTCATACTTTAATGGACAGGCTTCAATCTATTCCACACTCCAACTCTTCAACCGTCCATCCAATTGAAAATCTGATGATGGAATGTGTAGAGATGATAATCTGGACCAACTAATGATTGCTGGTTTAGCATGAAATACGGATATTGGTGATTATTTATCTTTTCAACATCTATGTGTTTAAGTGTATCAGTGTTATTAGATAGAGTGGAGAGTGGTGGATCGTGTGAAAGTCTGTGTTTATATACCCTATATAAAAATAAATGACAAGTAGTTATATACATTACAAAGAAATTAAATAATTACTTATATAGAGTTGCTATATAAAAATATAATAAATCAGAAATTTACCATAGGGACAGTTTGCATAAATCAACAGACTACTATTTTATATTTACGAGGGTGAGGGCAGAATCCCTGATTTAGGTCTCTCGCAATGATTTTTCTACTTCGAATAACATTGAAATAGCCATTGCATGAGAAAATTCTGATTACATTTCCCTATTCTAAATCTCAATAATTTAAAGTCTATTGTTTTCTAGAATAGACTAGGAGAGGAGAATAATAGGTCTAAGCCCAGTTGATAATTAAATATATTGTTTAATTCACTATTTGTTTTTTATTTCTAATTAGTTTTTTTCCATACATTTTGATAAACTTGTTTTTACTAATTGAAACTAATCCTTCAAAGTTTTCTGGATTAATTTTTATAGACATAGCTATTGTATATTAATGAAAAGAACACAAAAATGATTTAATTAACAATTAAATCATTATACTTATATATAAGTTATTAAGCATCACATGATCACCATCTCTTATACTAGCATATAATTGTTATAAAACAAGGCAAAACTCTCCATACAGTAGTGCCACCCTGTGCCAACCAGAGTAATCAATGGATGCCAGAAGGCTAGTGCATAAAATCCCTATCTAATGCCTACTCATCCAATATCCCCAGACTAGTTTCTGGCTTGTGGCCTTCATCAATGAGGAGCTTTGGATCTGAGAGCACTGCATCTAGAACTTAGGGTCTAATGCAACCCTCCAACAACCACCTTTTATCTCACTTAACTACAAAACTATGAGAGTGAAATTAAAAACACAATAATTCAATAGCTTATATAGTCATATGGGTCTGAACTTAGTTCAGCACCCATACATTTTGGTGTCTTTGGCTCTTTAACAACCATAGCCACTGATATCCTATTAGGCATGTTAAACCACTAAACACTATTGTATGGAGAGTTTTGCCTTGTTTTATAACAATTATGTGCTAGTATAAGAGATGGTGATCATGTGATGCTTAGTGGTTTAACACCAATCCTGCATAATAGGATAGTGGTGGCTATTGTTGTTAAAGAGCCAAAGACACCAAAATGTATGGGTGCTGAACTGAGTTCAGACCCATATGACTAAGCTATTGAGCTTAGATTAAAAATATTATTGTGTTTTCAATTTCATTCTTATAGCTAAGTAGAGATAAAAAGTGGTTGCTGGAGGGTTGCATTAGATCCTAAGATCTAGGTGCAATACTCTCAGATCCAAAGCTTCTCACTGGCAAAGGCCACAAGTCAGAAACTAGTCTGGGGATATTGGATGAGTAGGCATTAGATAGGGATTTTATGCACTAGCCTTCTGGCATCCATTTTATTACTCTGGTTGGCACAGGGTGGCACTACTGTATGGAAAGTTTTGCCTTGATTTATATATATAAGTTCACAGTTTATTTCTAATTTTTAGTTATTCTTTAAAATTTAGAGCATTATTTTTAAATAAATATTTACACTTTAAATACCACTATTTAATCATTTTTCTCCTATTCTGGGACTACTATTATTTACTCATAATCCATCAAGTATTTTGTTCACTTCAACCATCATTTTGGTCTAGAATCTAGATGGTATTGCTGCTTGATTTTCCTTTGATTTAAATTCTCATTAAGAAAAGTTTGTACTATATTTCTTTCAATTTGAACCATAACATCTCTTATTCAGGTGAAAAATCTCTGGGTTTTATTTTTTTCTTATTTTTTGTCAATTGCTGACTTATTGACATCTTTTTTTCATTGGCACTGGATGCCTAAATCATCAGTCTCATTACAATATTATTTATTTTTTCTTATTTTTTGTCAATTGCTGACTTATTGACATCTTTTTTTCATTGGCACTGGATGCCTAAATCATCAGTCTCATTACAATATTATTTATGGAGATGGTTTATGTGTCTTTTAAATTTAATATCATTCTCTATTCATAGCCACATCTGTTTAATAGTCTTTTAAAATTATTCCTCTAATCATATATAAATTAGGATATCTCTAACCCAAACATTTTTCCAGTAACACTTTTCATTTAGTTTCATAGAACCAATTGGGCTTTCTTTTTTAGATAGTATAGGGTTAATTTATTTCTGAATTTACTACCCATTAATAATTTGGCAGGTGACTTGCTTGTAAAAACTACAGACATACTAATAAAGCAAAACTGTATATAATAATTTTTGTATATTAATAATCTCTGCCTTATTCAAAACTTGTTTTCTATATGCAAAAAGTGCTTTCAGCAAGATCTTTCAAACCAGGTTAAAAAGTATGCACATATTTCCATTTCCTGCATATTTAAATAGTTTCCTATTTTTATACTGTTAAACCTATACTATTATGAGAAACAAAAGTCTAGGGCATTTAAAGAGGTCTTTTAATTTTATAAATATTTCATGCACTCTACTGTTTTTCAGCAGATGACATTCTGCTCACTTGGGGATGTATCTATTAAAATTAGAAAGATGTAGCTTTTATAAAAAATTTCTTGATTTATGGATCTTTTATTAGCCCTTCTTGATCTATATGGATTTTAATGATGGTCATATTGTCTTAGGCCAAGAAATTTTTTGGTCTCAATTTTGACATTACTTGATGCTGTGAATAGTTTTGTACATATTTCTCAAATCTCCATGGTTTAACTTAAGTCACTATGCATAGCAGCATTAGTTCATACTACAACTAGATGATGTTTGTGGAATATTTTTAGAACCTTTTTTCATTCTCTATTGATATTAAATTCAACTTTTCATTAATATGCAGCCTTTTATGAATAACTAAAGATTTACAGGCCTTTCAGAAAACCATTGAGACATTGTTTACAAATCTGCAAACAGGTCAGCCATTCATAATACATTGCATGAATAGATGATAGTCTTTATTAACACTTTCTATCTTTGATATTGAATCACTATTGAGTGTCATAGAATCAAGTACTTTTTTATAGTTAATATTTATCTCATAGCTGTGAAATTTTACTTTGTATGGGTATCTTGGTAAGTTTTATATCTTCATCTAGTTTATATATGAAAGTTGCAATTATACAAGATTATTTTCTCCAGCTTACCATACATGGAATAAAATAGGCCATGACACATTTGGAATGGATCACTATATGAACATAATACTTGGATAGAGATTCTAAAAGAATGAAGCATTCATGCAATTCTGGAAGGACATTTATATCTCAACATCATGAATTTTGGGAAAATTAACTTTTCTATATCAGAAATGAGACTTTGAAGCTTCATTATTTAATACATATAAAGCCATTATTTGTGATTGAAAGTTATCAGTGCCATTTTGGAACATAACTTAAAAATAATTATTGAAAGCTTAAAAAGTTTAAAATATTGTATGGATTTTGTTAATAGAACATGTGAATTTACTTGTTTCATGTAAATTTGCCTTAATAGTATTTACAACATTAAATTCATTTATATTTGCCAATTCAAATATTTAAAGAAAATAATACTTAATATCCAAAGATATTTAAAATCATCACTATTATTGCCTTGCTTATATAAATATATTAAAATTGGACTTATTCTAATATTCTGTTTACAGTAATTAAATAAAGCATTGTGGAAAGAGGATTAGAAAGAATGTAGATTTTTTAAATATTTGACTTCTTGTATAAATGTAACAATTCTAATGGTTATCTTATTACAAATATAATGTAATGATACAGTATGAAAACATGGACATTTGTATCAATCTGGTATGAAACATGGATCTTTCTATTTTTATATTTATCATATTTATTATACATTATTTACTTATATGACTGTCTTTATTATTACTATTTTTCATACTTATTTAATATCTCCGGCACCCAATCGCACATTCAAGCAGAGGGATAGAATATCATTGATAGATTAATCATCAGTGATACTTAGGTCAGATTAAGACTACACAAGTGGACAGCCCTGACCATTTTTCCTGACCATAGCATCCCTCCATTCTATTGGGACAACACACATTATCCAAGGCACTTTATTTGTTTTGAGAACAAGTCTCAGATGCCATCCAGCTATGTAAATTGTATTTAATGGGCATGCCTGGATGACAAGCATGTGAACCCAGTGCTTGAAATATACTCAGGCTAACTCAAACATCTTTATCAGGGAACCCAATGCAATACTAACTAATACACAGAAATATTTATAATCTTAAATGTCTGGTGATGCCATTAAAAGAGAGAGAGAATAAAGATCAAGCAATATTTAACACTTTTATTCATATGCACACATAATCAAATAAATATTTATACAATTAAACAAAGAAAATTGAATAAGTAAGCAATAATTATTAGAAATTCAATATCGCTATTGTCCTTCATTTATAGTTCATTTCTTTTAAGAATGTCTAGACACTTAATTTACAATTGAAAAGTTATATTTACTTAAGTTTTTCATTATAGTGAGATAATATCTTTCTGTAGTTGTCATATTTCCTTTGGTTTTGATTTTCCAGATGACTGGCCTTTTGGTCTCCAGTGATGGCTTCAAGTTTTTTTCTATGCTTCTGACGGACAGTGGGAGATGCATCTATACTATGATTGAGGCATTGAATGCAGGTGAAAGAAGTTGATGGATCCAAGGAACCTGGAGCATGAAGCCCAGATGAACACTCCTAAAGTTCTTTAGCAACATGTGTTGCTATTTCACTGCTTCTACATTTATATTTTTATGGCAAGTAATAACTGGATCTCTGAGGAACTCATTGACTATGCTCTCATCAATGACAAATGAATCGATGAACTGAAGAACTGGAAGAACTGAGCAACAAATACTCAACAACTTAAACAATTTGAGAAAAAATGCTGAAACTGGATAACAATGGACTAGCTGCCACTTTTATACTTAACTCTCCAATTTCTCTAATTTTTATCATAATTTTAATTTGGTTTATAATTAATTTACATTTATTTAATCTTTTTTTTAAATTCATCTACTATCTTATTGGCCAAGAATCTTTCAAAATTTAAGTGCATTTTTGCCTTTGAGATAGTGTACAAGATTTTCTTTAACTAATAAATTCTACTGAAAATTTTATTTTAAAATCTTTTACATTTATTTTTTTTAACATTTATAAAAAGAAGAGAGCAGGTTTTAAATATTTATCTCATGTGATTCTCTTTCTCCACCCTTATTCTTAATAAAAACAGTTTGTTCTTTAATTAAAAAATGTTGCAATCTTTCCTTTTTATTAACTTCATTTTTAAAAATCTACTTTGAAACTACTTTTTTCTCTTTTTCTTCATAATTTTTTTTTTTTAAATTATTAACATATATGTTGTGAACCTTACAATATATATATATTATAATGGGCACATATGTCGTTACATTATTTTTTTTATTAAACACGAAAAAAGAAAAGTTCACAAATAAAAACTTCTTTTGTTTAAGAATTAAAAATTGAAATTAAATATCATCTAAATTCAAATATATATATATATATATATATCATCACACAGATGAAAAAAAAATTATTAAAATAAAACTTTTTTAAAAATAGAAAAAGTATTTTAAAAGCAAAAACGTAAAAAGATTTAGAGATAAAAATATATCTTTAAGTTTGGAAAACAAATTAATTAATGTTATTGAAAAATGGAAATGATTGTTTTAATTAGTTAAATATAAACTAGCCCTTGGGCACTTAAAATGTATAAGCAAAGGTCAGATAGGAGAGAAAAACAATGCAATCGGACCTCAGCGAAAAGACCATCACATCATCATAATGTAATGTCCACTGGATCTGAAAGGCTACTATAAAAAGTGAGTGAAGAATAATTAGAGAGAGATGTGTGATAGCAGTGGTGATACGTGTTAGTGCGGAGTTGAAGGAGAAAGGATTGAAAAGACACACTTTTCAATCCCTTCAGTTTTGTTAAAAAAAAGAAATGACATTGTTTTTTCTACATTAAGGACCAGCTACAGTGAAAGACCTCCGGATAAATAAAAAAACAACAGCTAACTGGATACCAATATCTTCAGGATGGCGTGGGAATTCCCATTCAAAATTACAAACAACTACAAATTATGGACCTTTCAAAACCGTAAGAACTTTAGATAATTCATGAACATTAAATTAAAAACTTTCCGTATTTAAAATAATTGCAATAGAATCCTATCTGACCAACTTTATTTATTAATAGGTAATTTTAATTTGATGTATTTATTTTGTAAAATCATTTCCATTTGTTTTTTTTGTTCTTTTAAGTTCTTATTATGATTTTTGTTTTTCATTAAATTAAATTATATAAATGTTAAACTTAAATCGGACATGAATGGCTATATAGATTTGTAAAATTTTATTAGGGGAGGGTAATCTTATGTTATTCATTCCGTAGTTGAATTGGGTCAATGGATTGGATATATTGGTGTAATTAGTAGATGTAGTACGAGGTTCACTATGGGCAGAATCGCTTTATACGCCGCACACTCTTGTTTTGCCTACGGAAGAAATTATAAGACGGAGACCGCAGTTCTTTCCTATGGAGTTTTTTTATTGCTCTTATCATCAGATAGATATAGTATTTCTATCTGATAAATATGGTTTTAATTTCTCCTTATATGTAAAAACAAAAAATACTTAATTGTAATTATTAATTAGAGAAAATATAACTTACTATTAAAATTTTTTCGGCTGAACGTTTTCGAGGAACCATGCCTCATACTCATAGCCTTCATGAAAAGTGTAATAAATTTATGCAAATGTAAATATTCAAATAAGCTACTGTTACATAGCCCATTTTTTCGAGATCTCGAAAAAATGATGAGAGGCAATTTCTTCTCTTAACCTAATTGTGCTGTCGTATTCGTATTACATTGAACACATTGATATATCAGATAGAGTGACGTTGGTTTAACTGCGAACTTTTGGCCTAAGGTTAAATAAGGAATAAAATATTTTCTTTTCAAATGCAATCTATGTAGTCTATTCATACTCGACACTCTAAATAAAAATGCATTAAATTTAAGTTGGATATAGACGCTTGCATGGATTCATTATCGGTTAATTGTGTTTTTGGTTTTCATATTTGATCAAAACATATAGACATTCGGTAAATACTGATACCTTACAGTGAGTATCTAAGATGTATTTATTTCGGATGTCTTTTAAGTTATTGGTGTCTATGCAGCATCTTATGATGAATGCCATTGGGTTTCTTATAAATTTCCCTCTGCATTTTCATCAATGACTTTATATTTTGATCGTTTATGTTTATTTTGAAATGTTTTTGACCGTGTAATTTATGTAACCGATCTATACTCAACATTTGTAAAACGAACTTTTATAAATCCATCTGTGCGAACTTATAAAAATAAAAAAATGTAAATTAAAATCTAAAATAAAAGTTAAAAATGTAAGTTAAATTTTAAAATGCTAAAGTAAACATACTAAAATAATAAGGTTAAATTTTATATATATATGTGCGTAAATAAATGTGTGTTAATTTCTGGCAGTGGTTTCCTTTATTTTGAAAATGTTTTTAGGTAGGAATTATTTTATAAATCTCTGCTCTATTCCACTGAGCTAGTGACAATGGGCTAACGACTGGAATCAACCAATATAAAAAATTTTTTTAACTTGCGTATCTGCCTACTTTATAAATTTTTCTAGGTTCAAATGCCTAGATGGTGCCCTGTAGTGCAGATTACATTGTCTAATCCTGGATCGTTATAATATATATATTGTAACAGTCAGAAAACATGTGACTCGTAAACATAGTGCAGAATTCGACCACCATACAGAACAGCAGCACCATCGAGTAGCGAAGCCACCCGTGGTACTGAGTTCGAACATAGTTTATCGGTTCCACAATACAATCCACGAAACAATGCATCTGATGCAACATTAGTAAAGATTTCCTTAGGCATGGTAGTCAGGGATATGCAAGAGACTCATGATTTTATTCTCGAGTTAGCCAATAATCAAACTAATATTAATTAAACATTCATATTTACATAATCGAGGAAATATTATATAGAATGGGTATCGAATAAATGAAACGTAACTGCAGACGTATAGTTTAAAATTATTTATTCACACATTTTAATAAGACAATCATTTACTAATAATATTTTGTTGATTCAAAGCTTCAGTAGCGGGATTTGTGACATGATTATATTTTAAAGAATACATTTATTTATTTAGACATTATTTTATATTGAGGATTTCAGTAGCGGTATTTCCGATACTGAAATGTTTACAAAAGGAATTCACTTATTTGAAGGCGTAATTTAGCTACCTAAAATTCTTGAGTAAGTATTTCTAATGCATGCCTGGAGGGATTTACACCTTTGCAATGCAAGAGTCTAAAGTATGGGTTATAAGAGTAATGGCAGACATATATTTATTTAATTAAAATATTTATTTATAACTAAGGGCAAACATTTATTTGAGAATGATTTATGAAGATAATGCAGAGGCGGAGTGATATATAGAATAATAAAATTAAGTAAAGGAATACGTGGTACACTTTAGAAAGGCGATATGGAATGGCAGTATATTGAAACTGCAATGCCGCGAATGGATTTATAAGAATGACGGGCTGGTCTCTGCCTCGGCCCGACGAAGTAAGGTGTCACATAAGCATAACCAGGGACAAGCGGTCCGTGTCACAGTTTTGCCAGCTGGCTGCATGATGTTGTCAAATCCTATGGGAGCACCCATTATGCCCGCTTGTGTAGGACGACTGGGGTTCATTTCAACCCTGAAGAATCCGGAAATTTCACGGCAGAATGGGTCATCGCGTCTCTAAAATGTAGCACATGTATACTGTATAAACGATTATGATGAGATTTAAAATAGATTTCTAACTAGGCCCTACATTATCAACATTTACTAAAGAACGTTGGCGACTCTCAAAGAAATGTAATTTGATGGAATTATTCATTAAGATTTAATATATACAAAACATATCTAAACTGGGAGTTATTACAACTAATATGCCAGCCATTTGCGAAGTAGTAGACCCTGCATTACAATAAATAATGCACTGAATGCATGTCGATTTATATGAAAGTGAAGTTATTAAGAAAATGAGAATGTCAGGCTGGTCTCTGCCTCGGCCCGACGAAGTACATATTAATGAAAATGTGACACGCATTCACTGTTTCAAACGATCATAGATTTAAACTTTGAAAATTGAGATAATTATGAGCATGCAATAATTAAATAATAAATATAGATAAAATGTAGATTTTAAAAATACGCACCCAAGATAGAATGAGGTAAGCTAGATTAGTAGAGAAATTTACACATTAAGTTAATTATTCAGTTTTAGTTATACATATGGTAGTTTTACATTTTATAATTTAGATAAGTAGTATGAAGAAGAGCTATAGCATATTATTAGAGTACTCTAGAGTTTGAACACAGACAGGTACCTGTTTTATAAGAAGTTTTCTGATTCCATTAGTTTAGCAGCAAAAGTTCACGAGTGGCAAATCTTTCTTGTATTTAGATATTTCATTTACTTTCACAGCAGCAGCAGCTTTTTTATTTATTTCAGGCAGCAGATATTCATGGTGAATTTATGATGGGCAATGGAAAGTTCGGCATCTGATAGGCCATTTCCTGATGGAGAATAATCTAGGTGCTTTACTCGGTCATACCTTGGCAGGAACAAATTATTTTTATATTTTGGAGACTCTCAGTGATTGAGAGCAAAGCTAAAGTTTAAGTGAATGTCTCCAGCCAGTCTAAGATGGCCTCTTTTCTTATCTTGATCTCTCACATTTTTGTTAAGATATTTTTAGGTTCTACTTAATCTGCCCTGAGGATAATCAATGCATTTTGTTGGTTTTTAATTAAAGAAAGCTGCCGTTCTATTGTTTACATTTTACATTTACTAATTATACTTTGGGAAATTTTTCTTTAATTAATCTATTATCTATCACTGACTGATGCTTTTAAATTTCAAAAACAAAAAGGGAACATAAGATTATTTTAACTTTTAATTAAATATTACATCAGATTTTTTTAGAATTATTATTAAATGAAATTTAAACAAAGCAATAAATACGAACTTTATAATCCAAAATAAATGATTAAAATTATACAAAATTATATAACTAAAAGAAATATAAATTATATTATTTTATCCCTATTTATTGCGTTTAATTTGAGATCGAAATGTGTGCGTGTTTATGCTGAATTCTACATATATTTATACATTTTTAATATTGCTACACACACAATTCGATACCAAAAAAGTTTAAATTTGGGCGGGATAGACCGGTCAGTGAGAGACAACAGAAAAAGGTGAAACTTAAGATTCGAATACGAATCTTACTGTTTCAATATATATCAAGTACATTCATGAAATTAACATATGTATGGGATAACTTAACAATTTATTTTGGAAAAAAGTTATATTATTAATTATTATTTCTAAAAACATATTTTTAACTTTCAATCTGTATATATTTGTATACAGTATTTGTGAGTGTATCGTTTTCAAAAGGAATTATTTTAAAAAATTCTTAAATAATCTTGCTTTCATTTATTAAATTAGAAAAAGGAATTATGAAAAAAAAAAAATATTGCATTCAGAATTATTTTATTAATTTAAAATAAAGATATTGAATGTATCATTATATAAATACATTAGTTATATTTTATGAATAATTAATTACATATCTAATAATTGTGCACATGTTAATTAATTAAACCTAAACAATTTCTGTTTATTGTTAATTAATTTGTTAATATGTTTGAAATTTTTATGATTTTCTAAACTAGTTCCAGACAGAAAATAAATAATATTAAGACATCTGGTGGGATTTTTTCTTTAGTTTAACAAAAGAAGATGGATATCATTTTATATTTTCAATTGTTGGCAAGGCACCCTTATAGTGTTTTATTACAGGTACATAAAGCAAAGCAAACATATATTATAGCTATATAAATATTTGCTATTGAATCATAATAGTCTAACTCAATAACAGGCACATATTTCTATTTGATTTTATTCAGATTATCAAAATCAATATACTTGTTGGTACATTGGATCATCATTTATCATTGTTACAAATGGCAGTTCTATCTTCAGTTAAAGATAGTTCTATATCTC
Source organism: Epiperipatus broadwayi (assembly GCA_028023455.1). Lineage (NCBI taxonomy): Eukaryota > Metazoa > Onychophora > Udeonychophora > Euonychophora > Peripatidae > Epiperipatus > Epiperipatus broadwayi. Next base: position 28,438 of record JAQFVV010001700.1, on the reverse strand, counting down.
TTATTTCATCTATGAATGCATTCGGTTTATTGCCCTCATTGTTATTTATGTATTTTATCATAATATGATCATCATCAATGGATTACATATTATCAAAAATATTCCATCAATGCTATAATGTCCTGTCCATCGGTATCTTAGGGTTTATATGATTTATGTTCTTTGTATTCGATGACCAAATTACATTCGATTTGCTATTTCCTCATTCAAATATGTCCGGTAATTTTATCAAGCACAATTATTTTTCCTGGTCACACAACCTGCTTAACATAACTAAACTTGAATAATAGTTGAGAACAGAATGAGCTAATAATTTATTTGAACAGTGACAGAATTCTATACAAGAATTCACTGCCCCCTATCTTTATTAGTTACTATTTTCAAATTCTTTGCTACACCCGGAGGATGGCATTTTTTAATATGGTATCAGCAAAAATATGACATCGGCAATTTATTTAGTGAAGTAATAATTGTTGAATTTAAATAATTTTATCCTATTAATAACAAATTTAAATAGACAACAATGCAAGTTATATTCCTATAATCTATTAATTCAATTATGATTACTTTAAAAACTAAATAGAAAATAACAGTGTAAAAACAAATAAATTCAAATGGTTATTAAACATTATTATCTAAAGTTTAATTTTTTTTTCCATATAGTCTGACACAACATTGCATTTGCTATTTTTTATAGTTCAAGAAAGTGAACACTTAAATTACAAAATAAAGTCTCTTAACAGTAAGTTGAATTGTTTAATTTATAACACTCTAGATTATCATGCATGTTTTTGTTCTCCTGGGAGGGATCCATTATATTCTCTTATTGCAGATTGTGGCTAGTCCAGGGTTCAAGATTCAGATAGGCAATGGCTTCACTCTTGGCATTTTAAGACTTCAGAAAGAAAGAAACATCGGCAAATGAATTCTCTACTCACACATATTATGATGATTCAATACACTGGCTGGTGAGAATATATTGGAACAATCTTTATGACTTTCTAAAAAATCAATTATATATTAAACTGTTTTTTTTAGCAGATGAAGATCTAAGACTCCTGATGCATGATGTATTTGCTTTTCCTGATGTGATGTGATGTATTTGGCTTCTCCTTAAACGAAGTCAAGAATATCTCAGCAACTATGCCCAGATAAACCTGTTGTCCTACTCCTCCCTGATTTTAGTGAGCCACCTGTTGACACCTTTTAACTATGACAAAATTTAAAGTAATATTGTCCACAAAGTCATATTTTTTTCTCTTTGGTGGCCATCTTTGATGAAAGTGATGGAATGCTGTGACTTTAGCTTTTATGTGCTGCTAATGAATTTTGTGATAAGAATTTATTTTCTTATCTTAGCAAAAATCAAAGTAACATTTTGTCTAAAAAAAAATACAATCACATATTTAAAAAGCAAAATATTATTTTCTTTTCGGGGAGGTGGGGGTGGTAATTTAAAATTCTAAATTGCCAATGCAACTTATACCAAAACAAATACTGTACAATATTGACTAATTAACATGTTGCTAAATGTTTTGACCTTAACTTTATTTTTTAATATGCTTCATCCATTATAATATATATATATATATAATTTTACAATAAACAGTGTTAATTAATTTGTTATATTTAGGAGAGATAAACTCTCCAAGTATCATCTTTATTAAACATCTCACAATATTATCGATTAATTTCATAGAAAACAAAAATGAATCCATTTTCAACTGCATTTTGACATGCATAAATACACACATTTACACTCACACAAATACACACATATACAGATGTTTCTTTAGGAAGCAGATTTCAATAATAATTTTTTTTTCCATATGTCAAAGCATTGATAGGGAGGCGAACCCGCGACAACTGTCTGCAAGCAATTGCTTGCTTGCAAGGCGGCTGCGCTGACCTCTCGGCTACTAATGCTTGACTTTTCAATAATAATTGCATTTAAGAAAATTAGATTCTGACAGTAATAGTTGTAAATTTTAGCATCAAATTAGAGTTATATTGGTAATCTTATTTAAATTGGTTTTTAGGTAAAAATGGTGCAGAAAGATATTTAATTAAATATAATTTAGATATACACAGATATAATTTAGATATATAATTTAGAAATATAATTTAGATATATACAGATGCATATATATATTTGTAGATTTCATTTTATGAAAATTTTCAGAGGCATTGAATTTGTCTTTCTACTAATCAAAGTTTAATTATTATCTACCCAATTATTATTTGGAAAATAAATATTTATTTGTTACTTATAGCTAAAGAGCTGAACAAGAAAGAAAAATTACAGGAAAAGAAATTCATTCTTCAATTGTTGATTCTTCTGGGAAGTAGATTTTTACATAAATGTGTTTTCTGTAGAAAAAGAAATCAAAAGAAGCTGTTCAGCTAATTTAAATCTTTTTTTTTAATCACTGTTTTTTTTTTTTTGTTGTTGTTGTCTCTGTTTGATCGAATGAATAAAATTGCTATATGTAGCCTATTATTTATGGAAATTATAGGACTTCTCAAACAATGAACAATACAGTTATATTTATTTATACAAAAACAAAAAGCAGTAGTCAAGCGTTGGTGGCCGAGTTGGTCAGCGCAGCTGCCTTACAAGCAGTTGTCCCGGTTTTGATTCCCGACAGATGCTTTGACAGATGAAAAAAAAAGCAGTAATGTAAGTATTTAAAAAAACATATCTGCACTAAGAGTAATTAAATTTTATTATAGTCATTAATCTTGTACTTTCCTACCAATAAAATAGCAAACTAAAAATTAAGCAGAACAAAACAGGGTGTTAAGATAAAACAAGCTTTATCAGCTGAAAGAGTTTGGAAAAATCTCATCAGTACATATTTCCTCTTTCTTTGACTTTAGAAAATATAATATTAATATTAATGTGAATGATAATATTCTGGAGATAAGTTGTGCAGCAACTTTACAAACCAATCCACAATTACGAAAACGTCTACTTATAGAACATGCTAGTTCATTATTTTGATATTTTGCAATATCTCTTTTAACTTCAGTCCTAGCAAACATATCATTTTGAAAGACTTCAATATCTTATTAAATTGTAGCTCTCTAATATATTCTATTATCAATCACATCTAAATAATCAATATTGCACTTCTTTAAAATATCTTTGAGATAATTTTTATAATGTAAATAGAGTTTGCTCTGTGATAACCATGTCCAGGTTCAAGTTCATCATAAAATATGGTTTTAAAAAGTCTGGTTTCCTTCATTCATTTCACGTGTCCGATTCCACATAAAATTTTGCAACAGGGAACTTTATAGTATCAAATCCAGCAAGTTAAATAACATATTGATTGTTTTTATGTTTAAGCCTTTGTAATTTAAAAACTTTATTGAGTATTTTTGAATAATATTTATCTCATGCATTTATGTCATGCTGTAAGTGTGTGCGCGTGAGGGTGTGTGGCAGATAACTACTAACTCAATTTTTACTTTAAACAACTATTAACTGATAATGCCATTAAATCAATTCTATTTAAATTATACAGATCATCTAACTTTATATAGTGTATTGTTTTAATGTAAAAGTTGCTATAATCATTTTTGTTTGAGGCTGAATAAATGTTTTGGCCAGCTGTCAGTGATGATGATTAAATTACAATCCTTGGTTATTAACCAAATTGCTTTTTGAAGATCGTAACGCATATTGCAAAGAAGGTTCTGTGGTATCCAAAGTCATTCTTTTGTGTCAATAATGATAAAATGACAAAGAGGAAATGCAGTTGTCAGATGTATACACGTGCATGATGAGTGAAGTACTTATTATTACTTTATTAATGATTCGACTTATTTTTACTTGCCATTGCATGAGTAGCAAAGGTTAATGAACAACCCAAATTGTTCAAATGCTAATAGGTGTGAATATCCTTGCTATCAGATAATGATAAAGTAGATCACACAGAGACACTAGTATTGCATTAGCAATACCAAGTAGCAATATTCCTATAGGATCTGCTTTGCCATATTCTGGAATCAAGGGTAATCACATTTAGTAGCCTCTGAGTAGTAAGATTGATCCCTGACGCCTATAAGGCAGATCATGCAGGAACAATGGTACTTTAATAATAATAACAAGGTCCTGCATGTCTAAGTGCAGTGGAAGAAAGTCTGACTGTGGACCATAAGATCCCGAATAGATTTCAGTTGTGGCATTCTCTGGCGGTCGAATTTCTTAAGATTTCTCAAACAATAAACCCATTCGATTATTTTATTGGCTATAACAAATAACCACGCACATACAAATATATATGACAACTCTATTTATAAATTAAAAATGCACACATAAATTTTATTTCAGAACATTTTATAAATTGACTTATCCACGTATCTGTGTATAAATTATACTTATATATGCCACGTATTTAATAATTTTTGAATTTTATAAGCATCAAAATAAAAAATGTACATATGAATATGTTATTTTTTTTTTAATAATTGTTTTATTCAAACTCAAAATGAATTTTATTTTAAAAATAGAATTACAATTTAAGAACAGCTAAGATTTTTCAACTAAAGATCACACACACACACACACACACACACACACACACACACACACACACATATATATATATGTAATAAATAAAGTTTGATATCTGTATTCGTTTCACAATATATGTAATATACAAATCAATATATATATCAAAATACAGTACAATTTCGAAAGTACTTCTAAAAGAATATAATTTATATAAATTGTACTGTATTTTGATATATATATTGATTTGTATATTACACATATATATATAAATAAGTATAACACACACACACACATATATATATAAGTATAAGATCTAGAATCTGTATTTCTCTTTATTAAAAATCCATGTTTCAGAATAATACTAAACAGATTAATTAGAAATCTTCCATGCCAGAGATATACTCATATTTTTTTTAATACTGGAATTTTTGTCATATACTGTCCCAGAAAATTTAAATTTATGGTTAATCATCATCAATATGCTAAAGCTATTTGTAAAACAAATATGTAGAGAGAAAGGACGAGCTGAGCGTCAGCGCTTGTGGATAATTGCGATATAGTTGAGTTGAAAGGAGATATCGATGAAAAAGGTTTGAATATATATGGGTTTGAACCAAGATTAAATAAATCTTGAAAATCTTTTTCGTTTACAAACATTTTAGCTTAGAACTTGTTTAAAAAATGAGCAGATTATTTTAATCAAATGCCGTACATTTAAATTAACATTTGTTGGTAAAAAGCCGATCCCAAAGCATAAATTCAAATACGATCGTTATTATCAGGACTTAAGTCATCTCAATTCCACCATATCGCAATCTTCCACCAGTACAGAAATTCAAATCACTCTATCCAATCGTGCAGGAATTTCACGAACAGCCTTCAATTCTCATTTGAGCCAGATATACGTAGTGTACTCATATACACAAACACACGCACGCGCGCACACAAACACACACATATATATATATACATCAAACTTCCAATTAATTTGTATTGAAGTACTCTCAAACATGTAATACAGGCATTGAGAAAAAATAAATAAATCCTAAGATGCATTTGAACCAAAAAATATTTACCGTAAACTTTCTAAAAATGTTTCATATACAGTGGAACTTTATTATATTTAAAATTTATATTAAATGTAGTATGAATACCTGATCGAATAAAAATGATTGATAATCTATCTATCTATCTATCTATCTATCTATCTATCTATCTATCTATCTATCTATCTATCATCATCATCATCATCATTTTTAATCATTAACAATCCAATGCTGGTTGAAAATCTCTCCAGATCTAATCTATTTTTTCCGATTTATGATTTCTTCTTGCTCTACAGCAATTAACATATTTCCATAATTTATTTATCCATATCACATATGGGCTTTTTCTAGGTCTTTTACAATCTTTTGAAACCTAGTTTAAGACTTCAACTGTTTATTTATTATCATATTTTCTAAAAATATATTTAGCACAGTTCCATTTCAGTTTTAATTTTCAATAATGTTAATCATATCTGTTGTTCTCTCATATCTCCGAATACATATTCATTCATGCTTTGTTGATTATTCTAAGGTTTTTTAATTTCGTTTTTATTAAGTGTTCAAGTCTCAGATCCATAAGTTAGAACAGATAAAATCTATCAATTACAAATCTTTCTTTGCAAATTCATAGTCACATTTTCTTTTAATAAATTCTTTTTACTAAATTCACTCTATCCAATCGTAATTCTATTCAGTTATGTTCCTATTTGTATTAATAATTTGACTAATGTATTTGTAATTGTTAATTTTTCTACTTTATTATTATTATTATTATTATTATCAATTTTTATTTTCTTCTGTTGAAAAAAACTATTGAACAACACATTCATGATTTTAGCATTTATCTTTAGTCCTATTTTTTTTACTTTTATCTGATAACTTTTGTAACATTTTATAAAGCATTGAAATATTATTTGCTTAAAGAAACACATTATCTGCAAAATATAAATGACTTAAATAATCTCTGTGTATTTTTATTTCCTTATCTTTCTGTTTTAATCCATAAAATACTTCTTGTAAATCTGTTATAAAAGTTTTGGAAACATGGAATCGGGTTGTCTTTAACCTTTTCGTATCAATTTTCTCAGTGTCATCAGATAATTTAATTCAGCGGTTGCATTTTGTTAAATGTTTTTTTTGGAAAATCTTGCGTCTACATCTTGATGGTCCAAAATTTTAATCATTGTGAAATGGTTATGATTGGTTTGAATTTACATTTCACTATAGGGAAGTTATATTTGTCATGATAAATATTTTGTATAAAACTGATGACAAATTGAACGATCAACAAGTTCTAATTCTTTTCTCTAGTTTTTTGAATCCTTCTACGTGAATCACTAATACTATTTTAAAATTCAATTTGTTCTTTTCACTGGCTTGAATTTAAAGTAAGCCATAAAAGAGTTCTAATCATCTTAATAAAAATTTTGTACAAAATTGATAGAAGATTGATAAGTCTGTAATTTCTAATATATTATTTACCTTTTTTTTTTTTTTTCGTGTGTCAAAGCATCCGCCAGGAAGCGAACAGCAAACCCAGGGACAACTGCTTGTAAGGCGGCTCTGCTGACCACTCGACCACCAACGCTTGAATATTAAAACAATTACTGCAATATTATAATTATCTCGCATATCTTGAGAAATCTGGTATATAGTTTTGACAACAACTTTTCTATTTCTCCTTTCAATACGACATCAATAATAATTCCAATATTTTCTGGATATTTTTTCTTTTTTTATAAATTTATTATATATCTCACTTTAATACCTAGCAGTTGAGATTATGCAATAATTGTAGTGATTATTTTTCGTCTTTTTCTTTATTAGTATATAATTCTTTATAAAACTTATCCATATATTTTATGATACCGTTTTTTTTAAATAATAGTTCCATATTTCTCATTAATGCTGAAATTACTTTTCTTCCAATAGGAAAATGTTGTATATATTTTTAAAACTTTTATTCACTTCAGTTTTTCAGCCAAATCACCGACATCTTTTCTAATATCATTATTAAATTTTTTTTCTATTATTTGAAAGAACTCCAGATATTCAATTATTATCAATAAATTTTTTTTTACTATTTTTATATCCCTTCATTTCTTCATATATTGATTTGTTTCAAGTAAAAATTAATCCGTCAATGCAGCGTTTTAAATAGATTATTTTTGTAGCCTTCGTAATAATAGCGGGTCAGTTTGCATTCTTGTTTTGATCTCAATTAAGTTTGAGCCATCTCCAAAGTTTGTCAATATTCAAAAAGAAATATCAGTTCTAATTTAAATTGATTGGACTATTTTGGAAGTTGGAAATGTCAACTGCTAATACTGCCTTTTATAATAGTTTTCATTTTATTAAATTTGCCATAACACTTACCTATCATCTGACTAATGGATAATTTTCAGCCATTACACTCTTGAAATATATATTTTATTTTGCTAATCAAAATATAATGTCATTCTGCTATATATTCACTTTGTCGTTTCGCATACATGATTTCCATTTAGTTTTCAAAGAAAAAAAACCATTATTAATATTTTTGCAAGTTCTACAAGTGTATGTTCTCTATAATCTCTGTTATCATAACCAGATGTATCTTCAATACATCCATTTTTCAAACGTTTTTCAAATTTTGCACCAAAGTCTTCCATGACAATTTAAGCTATTTCATTAAAGTTATATAAAAATATCTCTTCATGTCTATAAGAACTTTATGGGGCATAAATCTGAGTTATTTCCATTTGATGTCTTCCATTAATTTGAATAACTAATACTGTGGCTTTTTCTCTGTTGTGCCAACACTTTCGACAATGCTGTTTTTTATTTACAAGAAATCCTAGTCCATTTATGCTTACAATGTTTGTGCTTTTGTATAAACGTTTGTGCCCATTTTTAAAATTTATTGTCATTATTTTTTTAAAATTTTACAAAGCCCAACAATGTCCTATTTAGTAATAAGTAATTTTTCCACGTGATGTAATTTATCTTGAACGTCATCTAAAGTTGTAAGTAGCTATATAAAAGGTCAATCATGAAATGCTAGCCTGGGTCTCATTCAGTGAGTTCATAAGATACTTTGCTTTTGGCATCAACCAATGTCTTAGACTATGACTTTATGCTTTCTTAGGAATAAGTGCAATAGTTTAGTTTTCAGTTATATTTATAAACAGTTTTTTCCGTCTTCAAAAAAACTCAATGGTTGTATCCATAAAGAACTATCAAACAACCGGGAAAAAATACCATGATATTTTTACACTTAAAGGTAGAAAGCCAATTAATTCAATACATTACATAGTAATATTATCTGATATATGTATGTAATATTTTCAGAAAAAATATACTTATATATATCCATATTTTATTTTTATTTCAGTATATCTTTTACTGTATTTCAATGATATCAAAAACATCCATCAACCCAGAAATCAGACCAACCTCTCTCAGTCTGGAAAAAAATACCATGATATTTTTACACTTAAAGATAAAAAGTCAATTAATTCACTATGATGTTGATATTTATATATATTTCTTATAATACTTCTTTCATATACACTTTAATGCAAACAAATTTTCTTAAAAAACTTCTTTATTTTCCTTAACAGTTTCGACTGCCCAGCAGTCTTCATCAGAGTTACAATAATTGAACAATATAATAAATAAACATCACTTCATATATATATATATTGATATTTACATAGTAATATTATCAGATATATGTATGTAATATTTTTAGAGGAATATACTTCTTATATATATCGAAATTTTATTTTTATTTCGGGCACCGTATTTCAATCATATCAAATACACCCATCAACCCAGAAATCAGGCCAACCTCTCAGTCTGGAAGCATTTTTGAAACACCCAGTTCACTTTTTTTCTAAAGCACATATATACTTCATCATAATATAATTTTAAATTCATACACACTTTTTTTAGATATGCATTTAACTTATATATTATAAATATATGTTTTGAAATATACATGTATTTCTCACTTCTACTTCATTCCAATTTTTGGAAACATATGAACAAAGACATGCGAAAAAAAAAGTTATCTTCTAAGATGGGCAGTTTGTGATCAACCAGCACTAATCAGTTAGCCCGGATTACAATCTCTTACACACATTTTCAGCATTTGTGATAGCAATTAATTATAGTATGATTACAAGTGCCAAACTTTCAGTAGTCACAACTTTGCCACAAACTACTTAAATAAAATTTATATAAATGATTGTTATTGGTTATTCATTAAACTACAGATTATCTCTAGCCCGAATGTATTCCTCAACTTTCAATTAATGGCAAATATGTAGTGCTGTTATACAGGCATCGAGACCTGAGTTTTCTTTTCTATATTAGCACAAACCATAAGATAAAAAATACAAATGAAGTTATTCGTATGCTAGGACAAACCCTCTACATGTACTGCTTATCAAATAAATGCAAAAAAGAATTTGAAATATAATAATTGAAACTATTATGTTTAGTTATATTTGTAATGTTGGACAAGTATTAAAAGTGCTTCATAGTTTGTTCTCTTTTGACGTAAAAAACACATTGAGTCTATATTTAAAAAAAGTTCTTTGCCTGGAAAGATATTTGAGGAATAGCCTTAAGATTGATACCATTGTTTAAATCTTTGAATAATAGGTTTAATAAATTTAGATCTAGATTGTGGAGGGTTACTTAGTTCTTCTTTATGAACTACTACATAGGATCCCAGTATTTAATATTTGTTGCAAATAATTTTGTGATTAATTATTTAATGAAAGAAATTTTTGATTCGTGGTGATGAATCCGATGAAGTAATCAATGTACGCGTTATTGCCTTAGGAGCACACGTTTATAAATCTGATCTCATTTGTTGCTTTCTGAAGATAGCATATGAGATGCAGTGTACTGAAAGCCCATTGTGTTTGACAGGTTTGTATATTGATTTGGTATTAATTAATATTGTTTTCCTATTCAGATCAATTTAGTGCATAATGAATATACATATATATTTGATGAAGAATGTAATCTACTGGATGGCAGACATATAGTAGGATCTATAAATAGTCAAAATAAGAGTCATAGATCACATGACCCTATATCTTAAGCATGTAAGTTATAAACAATGAGGATTGTCAATTTCTCTACAACAGGGGTCTCCAACCTTATGTCCGCGGGCGTGCCCGCAGACCATTTTACATGTACCCACCGCTATCCGAACACGATAGAAAATTATTTATCTGATACAAATAAATTTAATTTTTAAAATTTCTTATAAATTATTGTATTATATTGAAACAGTATGATTTGATCGTCATACGTTTCACCTATTCTAGAAATCAATAGCCTTCATTTCCCTAGTTCAAACCCTAAAGGTACACATATATATAACAATATACTTGGGAATTTAACATGTATAAAAACGTATATTTACACGTATATGTGTGTAATTGTATATACACACACGTTTGCTATAATTGTATATATTTTGTAATAATTTTATTTGCTAAAGAAATGGTATATTCACATCTGATTATTATCATTATATAACGTACACACCTTATAAATATTCATCTTATGATTTTAAATAATTGAATTGGTTTCAAGCTGGAAAAAATTGTAATAGATAAGAACAGAATTCTCTAAAGTATTTCTAACTGGCTTTAAAGTACACAATTACTTAACCATGTAGAGCAACTAAAAACAAAGGTAGATGTCTCACGTCTAGGATAAAACGCTAGCAGTTTAAATCTCTTTCAGTAAAAGAAAAGGAAAAGCAATCCAATGTTTAAAAAAAGAACTTTACCAATCTCGTGGGACACCGCCGGTACAAATCCAGATTTTAGGATTCTTAATAAAATAAAAGTTGGACAATTAAACCTGCACTGAAATCCAGATTGGAACTAGAATCTGAGAAAAATAAAAGGAACAATGAATAAACCTGAAATCAATCAACCGATTCGTCTGAAGCTGATGCAATTAAGACTTCTTAGATTTTAAAGTCTAAAAATAAAGATTTGGAATGAACTGTAAGAGGGGGGGTTAAAAGAGTATAAAAAAGGCAGTTGAAAGAAAATTGTCATCCATTTTTGCTTTACTCGTGTTTCACATATATCCAGGCAGCAGGCCCAGTTTCTACCATGCAGATAAGCGGCTAGAAAAGCCAAGGCCATCTTCCCGATGGTCAAGAACCGTTTATGGAGCCCGGAGATCCAAACCACAGCCCTACTTAAAGAATAGCCCAATGATGAACCAGCTCAGATCAATCAGTCCATGCGTGTATTTCATACTTTCAAGCTGCAAGCCTCCAGATAAATAACCGGTAACCACTTCTCAATCAAACTAAATCTAAAAGCTATAGCCATCTATAAATCTTTCCTAAAGCTAGCTATATAATAAGTAATGTGCACAAACTCTTCCATTCAAATTTTATAAATTAATCATACTATGTTTAAAAGGTGTATTCTCTCTTAAAGTAATTAACTGTATTAGATAAACGTATCTCAACCTGTATAATTTAAAATATGTTAAAAGTTAAATGTAAATCTTGCCTGATTACCAATTCTTAAATCTCTTTTTTAAATTCAACTTATAAAAGCTTATTTGTCTTATTATTTTCTCTATTTGCGTCTATACTTTTGCATCTATATATATATATATTGTTAAAATGCATTTATTGATTTATGCTTTGCCTTCGGAGCAGAGACTATTGATTATTATAACTTAAAGAGACGTTTTGTTCTCCAGTAAAATAATTATGCTGTTTGGCATATCTATAGATGGTCTCTGGTCCGAAACCTACTTTGATATATTATTTGAACGGCTATGCGTAGCTTAATATCACATATGTTGCTTATTAAAAGGTTTGTTTGGTTAAATAAGAGAGAGTGATAATTTAAGGCATATTCAGTAGTTAGCCAAGTTTAAGCCCCAGATATGCTTTAGACCCCCTTAATGTAATTGCATATAATATGTAGTTAATTAATGAACTAGATCAATTTTAATAAAGTCCTCTTTAGCACAATTTCAGTGTTTATTTAACTAACTGGCGTAGGGTAGTTTGCAGAAGAAACTATAGATTTCGCGCTTTACTAGTTGTTATAATTAAGATTCCAAAAGCGTTGTGAATGAGTTTTTACAAAGCACTGAGGTGCATTCCATCTTGCTATCATATAATTATTAAGATAAGATTAGGTTTTAAGGGCTATCTTATCCTCCTTAGTTCGGGCAGCCTCCTCTTGAATGGGATAATGATTTTAAGGGTCATTCCCATTTCCTCCTTTAAAACTGGAACACCGGAATCCAGCATCTTATATCGTGGCTGTTCGAGCATCCGAACTAAAAGTTCATGTATAGCAGGCGAGCGGTATCTGAGAACCGAGCAAACGCTGCTGAATCTCATGAGTAAAAGCACATTCAAGCCGCATCTGATGTAATTTGCATAGCACCATAGCCCCAGAAGTTATGCTACAAAACGCCAGTTCATCTGCTGTATATTAATTGTTCAGCATTGATCTGAACCTAAGATCTAGTTTATCTAAGAATATCTACATAAAGAGCACATTGACTGCTCCTCACGTCTTGATAAATTTAAGTACACATTGTATAACGTTCCCACTCTCTTAGAGTTTAACCCTTAACATACTGAGTAGGAATGGCAGAACATAATTTAGACATCAGTATAGACGTAAAATAATTATTAATGTATAAACGATATAATAGAATAATGATCGTTAAGTAATTGATTACAGAACGTGTAGTTCGTATTTTCACCATCCCACCTGCGAGTGGAATATTCAGTATATTTAATTGTTATTGTTTGTTTGTCAATATTAAATAATTTTAAAATCTATTAATGTCTGCAGTATTATTCACTTTATTTATATTAAATTACCATCCATAATGATTTTATATGCATTAGATAATCAGCCATAGGTTGTGTGAGTGTGTTTGGTTAAGCTATAAAACATTTAGTTAAATATCCCCGAGTCTCCCGTTTTACCCTTTGCTATTGCCTGCGCGGAAATTGAGAGATTACGAGTGTAGCCTCATATATGTCATTCATAAGGTAGTAAGTCAGGGAGTGTTGGTGAAGGAGCTGAGGTGCGGTCAGATTTGGTCTCAAACCCTCATCTAGATCAGCCTTGGTATAATTTACCAAAACTCTGGATTTTGTTGCATGGATGTTCAAATATGACTGTTACATAGTATTTTTTTTTTTCCGGGAATGTCCTGCCAACTGGGGCCTTCGAATATAAACCTACATACCTGAGAAGGGATGTTAACACAGATGTGTTTTCATATCATTCGTTATATATGTGTAGATTTTTTTTTTTCCGAATATGAACGCCAAACGTGGAGTCTCGTTAATTTTCTCCACGCCCTGAACTAAATGCATACGAACGCACAAATCATGTAGATTTATGTTGAAGTTCAATTTTATATTTTGTCGAATTGATTTATAGGTATGATATACGTAAAATTTATATATATGTATAATGCACGCATTAGTAGTGAAAATTTTATTTTGTCTAAGAGAAACGTTCGATTATTATATTTTGATATTTTATTGATTTTTTTTTTTGATTGATTGTTATTTAAAGGCAGTGGCAATTAATTTCACTTTTTATCAATTTTATATATATGCGAGTGAAAAAGTAAAAGGTCGTTTAGATTATAGAATTCGTAAAAAGATTTCTAAACGCCTACGCAAATGTTAAAATCAGTAGTACTGCCGCAAGTAATTTCGACTTTTGTCAAGTATATATATTCGTGTGAAAAATAAAGTTTTGTTTTAGATCATATGATTTGTAATATTTCTAAACATAAATGCTAAAATCGGCAGGTAGCAGGAAAGATTTTTTTAAAAAAAGATTATTTTATATGTGCGTATTGATAATAAACTTTTTTTTCAATTGTAATAAAGCAATAACTAAATAGGAAAGAGAAATTTTTACATTATTTTATATATGTAGTGATAATGGATTTTTCCAATTGTAATTAAAAGATGTAAATAAATAAGAAAGCAGCCTTTTTTTTTTTTTGTTTTGTTGAAATAATTTATATATATACGCGTGTCGAGAATAGTTTTAATAGTTAAATAGGAAGATTTTTTTTGAAATATTTTATACATATATACGCGTGTTGATGCTAAATTTTTTTGTTTGTCACAAAAGGACATTCAATTGTGATTAAAGACAGTGACTGAGATGGTTTTCGAATTTTATACGCAAGTAAAATGTTTTGAAATATTTTATATATATGTATGCGTGTCAATAGTAAATTTCTTTTGCCACAAAAGAGCGGTCAATTATGATCGAAAGTAGTGACTAAAATTGTTATAATTTTATCCACAGTTATGTATATATGTATGGGTGAAAAATGTAAATTTCTAGTCTATGTTAGGTGTTGTATAACACACTTTCTCAAATCAAATTCGCTAGAGTTGGAATGTAAACACACTGTGGCTGATAAAAATTATTTTGTAATGAGAAATAAATGAAAAATTTTAAATTTTGATATATAAACATCAATGCATATTGTGAGGTCCAATACCATTTATAGATAAATACGGGTATCTCATCCACTGGCAACTGGCGCCCGGGGCTCTTAAATAGCTGAGAGTTCCTCATATAAATTTGTTGTCTGGGTGAGACAATTGAAAGGACTCACTGTTGGGAAGTTTGGTTGGCGATTCAATTGTACTAGAGTGAATAAACAAACGATCAGGCAAGCCTGTTCTATATATATGTGTGTACTTAAAAGGGGAATGAAGTTCAAAAAAAAAAAAAGAAACAATCATAGTTAAA
This sequence comes from Epiperipatus broadwayi, assembly GCA_028023455.1. Taxonomy (NCBI): domain Eukaryota; kingdom Metazoa; phylum Onychophora; class Udeonychophora; order Euonychophora; family Peripatidae; genus Epiperipatus; species Epiperipatus broadwayi. The sequence continues at coordinate 13,070 of JAQFVV010001700.1, read as the reverse complement.
AGAAATAGTGATGGCAGCTCTGCAGTGTTGGAAGGAGAAGACAGGCATGGGTAAGAACAATTTTATTATTATTAGTTAAATTTTTTGGTTGTTGTAATCTCATATGTTAGATAAATTGAGGGCTTGGTTCAGTTCTGAGTAGTTACTAGTGGTAGGGCAGAATCCATGGACAGTTTTTTTTTTTCATTGGGGAGAATGGCAATACGCTGTTGATAATAAATTAAAGTACATTTAGCAAAAATCAGAATGGATAACAGTACAGAAGAGAGAGTAATGGTAGAGAAGAGTGAGGCAAGAGAGGAAAGGCTAGAAGAAGGAGTGGAGAGTAAAGGAAAGAGATTAAGATTGGGAAGAGAAATAGTAGAAATTAATAGTACAGAAGAAGATATAGTAGGGAAAAGTACGAGAAGTGGGGATGCTGAAAACAAGGGAAACAACCCAGATATGGGGGAGCAATCTGAGGGGAAGCCAGAGAAGGCTTTGGAGGAGACAACACAGAAAGAAAAGAGAATGATAGCTGCTCTATTTAGCAGGATAGAACAAAGAGACAGGGAAAGAGACAAAGAAAGAGAAAGAAGAGACAGAGAAAGAGAAAAAAAAGACAGGGAAAGAGACAAAGAAAGAGAAAGAAGAGACAGGGAAAGAGACAAAGAAAGAGAAAGAAGAGACAGGGAAAGAGACGAGGAAAGAGAAAGAAGAGACAGGGAAAGAGACGAGGAAAGAAAAAAAAGAGACAATGAGAGAAAAAAAGGGAGAAAGAGAGAGATGATAGGTTATACGCCATATGGAGGGAGATAGAAGAAAGGGACCAAAAGATAAAGAAGGAAAAAGAAGCCAGGGACAAGGTAGCCAAGCAGGAACAGGAGAGACTATCAAAAGCTAGAGAAGAGAGTAGAGTTACTGAGAAAGACAAAGAAGCTGTAATATGGTATCCAGAAGAGGTTGAACTAAGAGAAATTAAGGGTGAAATGGTGGTAGAGATAGGTAGCGAAACTGAGAACAATGAGAGTAACCATGAGGATATAAATACAGAGGAAGTAGAAAAGACAGAATCTCCTTTTGAAATAAGATTGAAAGAGCAAAGAAGTGAGTCGGGGGTTGTAGAAGAAATGTTGCAAGTTAGTATGCAAAAAGAGATGTGGGAAATGAGTGAAAAAAATAGTTTAGTGGAGGAACATGTTAAAACAGAAAGGAAGCCAGAGGATACCATTGAGATAAAGCAAGTTGAAGGAACTTTAGAAGTTTCAACCAAAGATATTTCAGGGGAATCACAGGTTGAAAATCCTATTACTGATGAAGCAAAAATCGAGATTATTAAAGAGGAAGAAATTGAAATTAGGAAGTGTGATATGGAAATTGCCAATCCACCTTCAGGAAAGCTGCTAAGTGTGGAATATATCTCTAAAACTGCAATAGGAGAGGTAGTACATACAAAAGTTGAGACAGACATAGTATTAAACACCGAAAAGGAATGTAAAATGGACGTGAAGGTAGTAGAAGACTCCAAAATAGTTGTAGGGATTGAGGGGTTTAACTTGGATATAAAAACTGAGGAAGAGTTGAGACTTGATGAAGAAACTGTAGAAGAGTTTAAAAGGGATACAAAGACTGCTGAGGAGTCGCAAGCTGATTTAATAAAATCTAAAATTGATGTAAAATTCATAACAGAGTCCAACATCAGTGGTGAGATCATGGAATATAAAATCGATGCTGTGAATATTGATAATTGTAATATCAATAGGGAGATATCAGAAGATTCAAAAATCTATTCAGAGACTGAAATTGATATCGAAAACATGGAAGAGATGAAACCTGATGAAATCATGCAGGGATCTTTTGAACAACAAAAGATAGTTCAGAACATTGAGGACTCTATAGATATGGAAGCAAATGATGTAGAATACAAAGTAAATCCTCTTTCGATCTCATCAAAAAAAAGATCTCATCAAAGCATGTTATTGTTATTGAAGAAATTAAGCCAAAATCTTACCCAGAAGTACTAAAACTAAAGGCAATTGAGGTTACCGAAACTTGCATAAATAGGAATGTTTTAGAAGACAGACCTTTCTCAGAAATTACCAAAATGAATAAGTTTGATCGAGGGGCAGAAGATAGTGGAGCTAAGTCAGAGATCAAGGTCTGGGGGGATGGAGTGATTTTTGATGGTGAGAGTAGCCCAGATACTGCCAGAACCCAAATGGGAAAGACAGGGTGGAAAAGGAAGAGGAGAAAAGAAAATACTTATGTCTGTAGTAGGAGAAAATCATATGGTTTGAATATGAGAAAGTGGATAAGGTTTCGAGGAACAAGGTTTCGAGAGATTAATGATAATGTTCCAAAAAATAAGGTTGCAAAGCCGACAAGGTTTCTAATGCTTAGAGCCAAAGGTGAAATAGACCATAAAACAAAACCGCCAGATGCATCAGGAATAGTTAATATTTAAGGATCTAGTTCACATTTTACCAGTAAAAATATATATAGGTATGGTGATAAGCCTATTGGTAGAGGTAGTTTTTTTTATATATGTTTTTTTTTATTATTGTTATTATGTGGTAGCATATTTAGTAGAGGTAGAGGAATGATTATATATATATAGGTAAGAGTAAGGCATAGGTATATTTTATCGATATAAACAATAAGGTATTAGATGTGAGAAATGGATTAGATTTTAGAGTGAAAGAATTCATTGGTTTGTCATGTGTTTTGTTTTTTTTTGTTTTTGTTTATGTGCTGGGTAGACCAAAGTTAGGATGGGAGGTGCTGATACAATGTGAGAAATAAATTTCATAAATCTTATACACAGAAAATGACTTATGATGGCTCATTTAAATAATAAGTAAATTCATTTTTTTTTATTGTTTTTTTTTGTTTCCGGACTTCACTGATATGAAACAGTATGATTTGATCATCATACGTTTCACCTATTCTAGAAATCAATAGCCTTCATTTCCCTAGTTCAAACCCTAAAGGTACACATATATATAACAATATACTTGGGAATTTAACATGTATAAAAACGTATATTTACACGTATATGTGTGTAATTGTATATGCACACACATTTGCTATAATTGTATATATTTTGTAATAATTTTATTTGCTAAAGAAATGGTATATTCACATCTGAATATTATCATTATATAACGTACACACCTTATAAATATTCATCTTATGATTTTAAATAATTGAATTGGTTTCAAGCTGGAAAAAATTGTAATAGATAAGAACAGAATTCTCTAAAGTATTTCAAACTGGCTTTAAAGTACACAATTACTTAACCATGTAGAGCAACTAAAAACAAAGGTAGATGTCTCACATCTAGGATAAAATGCTAGCAGCTTAAATCTCTTTCAGTAAAAGAAAAGGAGAAGCAATCCAATGTTTAAAAAAAGAACTTTACCAATCTCATGGGACACCGCCGGTACAAATCCAGATTTTAGGATTCTTAATAAAATAAAAGTTGGACAATTAAACCTGCACTGAAATCCAGATTGGAACTAGAATCTGAGAAAAATAAAAGGAACAATGAATAAACCTGAAATCAATCAACCGATTCGTCTGAAGCTGATGCAATTAAGACTTCTTAGATTTTAAAGTCTAAAAATAAAGATTTGGAATGAACTGTAAGAGGGGGGGTTAAAAGAGTATAAAAAAGGCAGTTGAAAGAAAATTGTCATCCATTTTTGCTTTACTCATGTTTCACATATATCCAGGCAGCAGGCCCAGTTTCTACCATGCAGATAAGCGGCTAGAAAAGCCAAGGCCATCTTCCCGATGGTCAAGAACCGTTTATGGAGCCCGGAGATCCAAACCACAGCCCTACTTAAAGAATAGCCCAATGATGAACCAACTCAGATCAATCAGTCCATGCGTGTATTTCATACTTTCAAGCTGCAAGCCTCCAGATAAATAACCGGTAACCACTTCTCAATCAAACTAAATCTAAAAGCTATAGCCATCTATAAATCTTTCCTAAAGCTAGCTATATAATAAGTAATGTGCACAAACTCTTCCATTCAAATTTTATAAATTAATCATACTATGTTTAAAAGGTGTATTCTCTCTTAAAGTAATTAACTGTATTAGATAAACGTATCTCAACCTGTATAATTTAAAATATGTTAAAAGTTAAATGTAAATCTTGCCTGATTACCAATTCTTAAATCTCTTTTTTAAATTCAACTTATAAAAGCTTATTTGTCTTATTATTTTCTCTATTTGCGTCTATACTTTTGCATCTATATATATATATGTTAAAATGCATTTATTGATTTATGCTTTGCCTTCGGAGCAGAGACTATTGATTATTATAACTTAAAGAGACGTTTTGTTCTCCAGTAAAATAATTATGCTGTTTGGCATATCTATAGATGGTCTCTGGTCCGAAACCTACTTTGATATATTATTTGAACGGCTATGCGTAGCTTAATATCACATATGTTGCTTATTAAAAGGTTTGTTTGGTTAAATAAGAGAGAGTGATAATTTAAGGCATATTCAGTAGTTAGCCAAGTTTAAGCCCCAGATATGCTTTAGACCCCCTTAATGTAATTGCATATAATATGTAGTTAATTAATAAACTAGATCAATTTTAATAAAGTCCTCTTTAGCACAATTTCAGTGTTTATTTAACTAACTGGCGTAGGGTAGTTTGCAGAAGAAACTATAGATTTCGCACTTTACTAGTTGTTATAATTAAGATTCCAAAAGCGTTGTGAATGAGTTTTTACGAAGCACTGAGGTGCATTCCGTCTTGCTATCATATAATTATTAAGATAAGATTAGGTTTTAAGGGCTATCTTATCCTCCTTAGTTCGGGCAGCCTCCTCTTGAATGGGATAATGATTTTAAGGGTCATTCCCATTTCCTCCTTTAAAACTGGAACACTGGAATCCAGCATCTTATATCGTGGCTGTTCGAGCATCCGAACTAAAAGTTCATGTATAGCAGGCGAGCGGTATCTGAGAACCAAGCAAACGCTGCTGAATCTCATGAGTAAAAGCACATTCAAGCCGCATCTGATGTAATTTGCATAGCGCCATAGCCTCAGAAGTTATGCTACAAAATGCCAGTTCATCTGCTGTATATTAATTGTTCAGCATTGATCTGAACCTAAGATCTAGTTTATCTAAGAATATCTACATAAAGAGCACATTGACTGCTCCTCACGTCTTGATAAATTTAAGTACACATTGTATAACGTTCCCACTCTCTTAGAGTTTAACCCTTAACATACTGAGTAGGAATGGCAGAACATAATTTAGACATCAGTATAGACGTAAAATAATTATTAATGTATAAACGATATAATAGAATAATGATCGTTAAGTAATTGATTACAGAACGTGTAGTTCGTATTTTCACCATCCCACCTGCGAGTGGAATATTCAGTATATTTAATTGTTATTGTTTGTTTGTCAATATTAAATAATTTTAAAATCTATTAACGTCTGCAGTATTATTCACTTTATTTATATTAAATTACCATCCATAATGATTTTATATGCATTAGATAATCAGCCATAGGTTGTGTGAGTGTGTTTGGTTAAGCTATAAAACATTTAGTTAAATATCCCCGAGTCTCCCGTTTTACCCTTTGCTATTGCCGGCGCGGAAATTGAGAGATTACGAGTGTAGCCTCATATATGTCATTCATAAGGTAGTAAGTCAGGGAGTGTTGGTGAAGGAGCTGAGGTGCGGTCAGATTTGGTCTCAAACCCTCATCTAGATCAGCCTTGGTATAATTTACCAAAACTCTGGATGATGTTCAAATATGACTGTTACAATATTGTAATCAAATTGTAGGATATACTATACTTTTACAGCGTAAAAATATAAACGTTAATTATATGTTAAAATTTTATTTTTAAAATAAATATTTTTTTGTACATTGTGTATTATTAACAATATCCAACTATAAATTTACACTGAAAAATAAATGGTGCCCGCCATCTGGTTAAAAACATGGTGCCCGCCACCTGGCTGGTATTATAGAATGTGCTCTTAAGTGCAAAAAGGTTGGGGACCTCTGATTTAGGTCATTGTTTTTCAAGACTGCACAATATTACTTTATTTATTCAAAATGAAAAGATAACAATCACATATAATTGTTTAGATTGTGTTGCTGATGGGATAATGGGAAGACAGAAAATGTACCCTTTTCTTCCTGTTATTTTCAAGTAATATCCTGAGTAAAAGATTATTGATTTTATGGTAAATTTTAATATGCTTTAATTATGAATTTTGTTTAGTAAATTAGATATCTATTATGATGGTTATACTGTATTATATGAGTTTAGGAAATATTAGCTTATAAAAACGTAAATGTACCAGGATATCAGTAATTTATTGGCAACACACAATTGTAGAATAACTTTTTAAAAATTCCAATGAACTCCGAGATCTCTCTGATAATTACTTATTATTCCATCAGCTATCAATTCATTTATTTAAATGATGATTATGGATGTTATATTTGAAATCCTTTATGATTCGCTGTACTATTAGAAGAGTACGTTGTATTTATACTCTACAAGAGTAGAGTTGCTTGCTTAGATCCCGCTTTTATTTAGGTTGGTGACATAAGAATTATATTAGTGAAAACACTTGGAGATTAAGATTCATAAAAATTATATTAATGAAGATATTTGAAGATTAAGATTTACAAAAGTGATATTATTGAAGGTATTTGAAGATTATTCTATTTAAAGTGGAAATTATTTATTTGTTTATTTTATTTCTTCTCAGAGACTATGTTTTGATGGGAGTTTAGATTATAAAAAATGTTTTTATAATTCAGAGTGAAGTTTCTCCTCTTGCTAATTTGTTTTAGCTGCTTATAGTGTAATATACATTTTTAATATTACTTTAAAAATTTAATTCTATCTTAATAGACGTCTCAGGAGTATCCATCAAGTTATATGTAATCACCACTGAGCAAAAGAACCCTCCTTTTATTATACCATAGTGTATCATCATCATCATCATCAACCAATATCAATCTACTGCAGGATGAAAGCCTCTCCAAGTTCAATCCAACTTTTCCTATCTTTAGCTTCTCTTCTCCACATCAGCCCTGCACACTTCCTTATTTCATCAATCCATCTCACATGTGGTCCCTTTCTGTGTCTTATAAAATCTCTTGGAATCCAGACTAAAATTTCAATTGTCCATCTATTATCATCTCTTCTAACAATATGTCCAGTTCAACTCCACTTCAGACTTTTAATTTTTTCAATGAGGTCAGTAACACGCGTTTGTTCTCTTACCCATTCATTGTGTTCTTGATTCCTTCTTCTTACTCCCAACATACATCTCTTCATACTTCTTTGAGTGGTCTGAAGTCTCTGTATTGCTCTTGTATTAAGTGTCCAAGTCTCAGATCCATAAGTAAGAACTGGCAAAACACATTTATTAAAAACCTTCCTTTTCAAACACATTTTTCCTTTTAGTATAATGTTATTTCTACCAAAAGCACTCCAACCAAGTTTAATTCTATGATTAATTTCATCCATTATATTTCCATCTGTATTAATAATCTGACCAAGGTATTTGTAACTATTAACGTCTTCTAACTCATCATAATCAATCTTTATTGTCATATTTTTAGAAAATCTATTAAACATTACATTAGTCTTTTTAACATTTATCTTTAGTCCTACTTTCATCTGATAACTACTGCAACATTTCATTTAGCTCTAAAGCATTATTTACAAAAGCAACTACACCACCTGCAAAATCTAAATGACTTAAATAATCTCCATATACTTTCACTCCTTTAGTTCCCATTTTAATCCACAAAGTACTTCTTGCAGCACTGCTGTAGAAAGATTTGGAGATATGGAGTCACCATGTTTTACACTTATTTCAATGTTGATTTTCCTATCATTATGTAATCTAATTGTTGCTGTTGCATTTTTATAAATATTCTTTGAAATATGACAATATCCTGGACCTATACCTTGATGATACAATGCTTTAACCACTGAAGAAATGTTTATAGAATCAAATGCCTTTTCATAGTCTACAAATCCTAAGCATAAAGGCAACTCATATTCATTGGTCCTTTCTATAATTTCTCTCAATACCTGGATATGGTCTACTGTACTAAAACCACTTTTAAGTCTAGCTTGTTCTCTTGGTTGCTGGAAATCCAGTGTTTACTGTAGACGAGTTGTAATTATCTTAGTAAAAATTTTGTATAAAAGTGATAAAAGACTGATAGGTCTGTAATTTCTAATATCTTTTTATAACCCTTTTTAAATATTAATATTCATACTGCATTCTTTCAATCATCTGGCACATCTTTATTATTTAGACATTTGGTATATAACTTAGCTAAAAAAATTTCTATTTCTTCACCTGCTTCTCTTAATATATCAATTATAATTCCATCGTTACCTGGAGCCTTCTCTTTCTTAATAAATTTAATTGCAGATCTCACTTCCTCATTCAAAATTCCGGGCAATTAGGAATATATAATAGGTATAGGAGGCACATGTTCTTTATTACTATATAATTCTTGGTAGAAGTCTTCTACACATTTCATGATGTCATCTCTCTTTTATAGTAATAATGCCATCTTTTTTTCTTATCGCAGATGTAAATTTCCTACCAATACCAAAATGTTGTTTTACACTCTTTAGACTTTTATTATCTTCTACAGCTTTCCTTGCTAGTTCACAAGTATACTTTCTTATATCATTTTCAACTCTTTTCCGCACCATTTTACAAAATTCGAGATATTCAATTTTTTTTAATGCATCATTGCTGTATATCCTCATATTCCTTCTTTTCTTCATAAATTCTCTAGTCTCAGTAGAAATTTTATTGGTCAATTGCTGCTTTTTTCTACAGCTATCTTTGTTGCAGTTTTTAAAAGTGTATCGCTTGTTTTTCTATTAATGTTATTCAAATCTAAATCATGTTCAAAATCTACTAATACTTGAAATCGATTTGTAAATTCTAATTTAAATTCATTAGAATAGTTCAGAAGATGAGGAATATAAACTGTAAATATTGGTTTTTCTTAATAATTTTTGTCTCTATAGTTTTTTATTAACATGTATCTTACATCTTACTAATCGATGATCACTTAAATTTATTAAGAACAATCTTGAAAAATGTATTTTTTGTTAGTCAAAATATAATCCAATTCTGCTATACCTTCATTTGGATGCATTCACGTCGATTTTTTTTAACATTTATTTCAAAAAAAGAATTCATAATATAAAGTTTTTCTTTTTCTGCAAATTCCACAAGTTTGTGTGCTGTCTCATTTCTATTACCATAACGAAAATTACCTACAGCATTTTCATCTTTCATTTGTTTACCAATTCTAGTATTAAAGTCTCCCATAAAAATTTTAAAATGTTGCTTACTCTGATCAAAAGCCTTTTGTACATCCATATAAAATCTTCTATAAGTTCATCACTATGAGAAATTGTTGGAGCATAAACCTGAATTATCTATATTTGGTAACTGCTATTAAGTTGTAAAACTAATCTTGCCACTCTGTGTGATACACCATTAATCTCCACAATGTTATTCTTCCATTTTATATTTATAATGAATCCTACTCCACTTGTAGTTACAATATTTGTGCCTTTACAGTAGAGTATATGTCCACTTTTTAAATCAATTGTTTCTTCACCTTTTCTTCTAACTTTACAAAGTCCAATAATGTCCCATTTAATATAAGACAGTTCTTCTTCTAGCTCCTGCAATCTTCCTTCACTTGAAAGTGAGCTGCAGTTGTAAGTACCTAAATAAAAAGTCGTCATCATATGGCAGCGTGTGTCTGCAATCAGGGGATTCTTAGCACCCTCTGCATTTGGCCACAAACCACTACCTTGGTTGGTGACTTTACAGCCTCCTGGGAATAAGTGTCATGATTTATTTTTGTCTGTCATGATTGTATATACTGGAAAAAAATATTCTTAAACTCGGAGGTAAAAAGCCAATAAACTCAACACACTGGCTAATGCGTGTTAGTGAAAAGCCATTCCATGTTCTTTTTCTATATGAATAATCACATAGTAATAAGAAGTGCAACGACAAAAACGTATGGAGTGGACATTAAAAAGTTGTCCTGCTTGGTTCCTTTAAGGCCTGCAAGTGAAATTAAATTGTCACCTTTCAGTGAATAGCAAACTCCTTTCTGCAGTCCCATAGTGTATAGTCTAACATAAGTCTCTTCCTCCCATTATTTCAAATCTCTCCCAACCTACAATATGTGAAGTAAATCAGAAAGCAACACAACAACACCAATCCATAAGAAACATAGCAGTATGTGTTATACCTGCTATGCATATAAAAAGATAGTTAAGGTAGTTTTGATTAATTCCGTTATAAAAAGGCTTCAAAATCTGGATGCAGATCGGTAGGCTACATCGTCAAGAATATCATGCCATTGAATTGTTCAGCGTACTCTTCCCTTTTTTACTGCTATGCAGTGAAAATTTCCACCCCCCTACAATTTTTGCCTTTAATGAATTTTCAGTCACAGTTCATCACAATTACTTATTACCCTGCCAGCAAAAAGTTTGGTCCTAATTTTTTTGATGAGCACAAAATAAATACATTTTGGACGCAATTGTTTTCTACAGACGTAGCGTAGCAACTATATTTAATATTTGAATCTAGAACTTATCTTTGGCAGCACATAATGCAACTCGTCAATTATTACTGCTTTGTTCGGAAAGTCCACATTTTTTTAATCACAATTTCTGTAAATTTAAATGTCTGAGTATTCACCTATTCATGTTATTTTGCAGACAATTCTTTTTTCTCTTGATTAATAACAGCACAACAGAGAAAGACATTTAACTATCAGAGAAAAACATATGTAGAGGTCAAGCACGTTCATTGTTTACTATTATGTAGGAAAAATCGCAATACACCAATTAGTATTGGAACTTTTGCTTTTAATAGATAATTAGTCTTATTTCACTACACTTACTGACTAAATTTGCAACTGAATCATTACTGGCTTCTAATTTCATTTCAAAGTACTGCCTGCCTAGATTTGTGAGACATATCTTCTGCATGAACGTAAACAATATTTAAAATATGAACCCAGGACATGTGTATACTCTTTCCCATCTGTTGTGGACAAATATAAAAAAACGTATTGTTTCTGCTATACCACTTTTTTAAAAAATAGAATTACCAATTTATGTACTAAGCACAAATTTTTATCTTCAAAAATAAGGCTATTGCTTATTAAAAACTTTGTATTTTAGGTGGTTATTGCATTATGTTTTTATAAATTTTTTAAAATTAAACTATTTTTTAATACTACATTCTTCGATTTTGTAAAAATCCTCGCAATTTTTTTATGAAATCCATCATGTTGAAATCTAGATATTGTTTTATTATTACAAATATTCAACGTTTTCATAGCATACAAATTAACAAAACTAAACAAATAAATAGTTCACTCAAAAGGGATTTCTGTTAACATTTTTACTCTAGGACCAATTAAATAAATTATTAGGTCATTTTATCAAACTTCTATTTCATAGATGTTGATAAATAAATGCAGATTGGTTATGAAAAAGCAACATATTTAATAAGGTACACTATACGATCGTACAATTCATAAGGTAAGAATATAAAATACTAATATGGAACAGTTAATTGCATATACTTTTGTACTCCTGCATGACGATTTTGTATTTATTAATAATTCATTTTCAGGGGAGTCATGTTTTAAACAATGGTTGTTTTGTTTTTTTTTAAAGATGATTATTGTATTAAATATTTCATTAATTTATTTTATTAAGATGATTATAAAAAGCACAATAAATTACAAATTTCAAACGATTGTGTTTAAAAAATTTAATATCAATTTAATAAGCAATATAAAGACAGAATGAAGTAATACTAGTATCGAACACGTTTTGAGATTACACCGCCATTATCTCCGTCGCACATAAAGTTTAATATCATACCCATTTGAATACATTTTTCGCGCAGTTACTATTGCGAAATTTTGAAAATACTTCAGTCCGTCCTCTACTGTCTTTGGACATTGTAAATTTTAGATTCCGATCAAATAATTGACCAACAACTTGAACGAAAATTGTACCGCCAACACAAAAAAATCACTACATTGTTCGAAACGTGCTAACGGTTTCTACTTTATAATCTATGTAAAAAAAATAATTCATTAAATGTTGTGAATGGCCTTTATAAGGAAATTTTTATTTTCTCAAGTTATCAAGATTTCTTAATGGTTTTTATACTTAACAAATAATACTCGTGTTCGATAAAAGAATTTTAGACAAAAAAAGAGAAAAAAACAAATCCTTCGCCCGTGAAATCGGATAATTAACTAAAAAACGCCCGGCCGAGAGACCTAAAGAATGATAAAAATATTTTTATGTCCTTTCGATTGTAAGTGTCAAGAATTTTAACTTTAAATTTACATAACTTGCATAGCACCATATATATAAATAATATAAATTATTATAAAATGAATAATAAAAACATGATAATTCAATCAAAATACAAAAATAACAGAAATAAAATTTATTAATTATACAATACATAATCAATATAAAATATACACTAGATAAAGCTATATAATTTTCGAGTCATTTTTAATTTAAGCGCTGTTTTATAAATATTCTCACAGTTAACCTGAGTTGTAAATCATACAATTATTTTTACTTATTTTCCTTTTATTAGATTCTTTAATTCATGTAGTTTAATTAAAGGTTTAATTTTTTTTTTTTACAAACTATTTTATATTAGTGAATATATAAGGCAAATTTATGAACTATTAATTCCATTATATTTTTCGCTTTTTCCTATATATAAATATGTATACACATATAAATAATACACCGTTTCATACCATAACAAAATATAAGACAATTAAAGTTATGCAGATTTTAAACTCTTAAAGCTATAATAACCTTAAAATATACAAAAAATGAGAGAAAAAAAAAAGACTTATTTGAAATAAGATATTTCAACTAAAGAATATTACGAAACAATGCATTGTTACTACAAATCTATTGTTTAAATTCAATTCATCATCATCATCATCATTACTACTACTA
>JAQFVV010001699.1:0-51328 GCA_028023455.1 Epiperipatus broadwayi | reverse complement strand
ACATTCATTCAAAACAACATAATATTTGGTTGATCTAAAAGAAACATATTAAATACATCAAAATTATTATTATTACAATTTTTACCATCAATAATGATTTAATGTACAGTCCATCTTCCAATATTCTTTAGAATTACAGCTTCATAAAATAATTCACATTTATACTCACGATCATTCTTTAAAATATTATATGTTGTATCAAATAAAATAAACCTATGCAATTAATCATTATATTATTTTTAGTTATTATTTAAAGATATGTACCTATCTTATTTTAATAGATTAATAATATTTAAATTTTATATTAAATAAATATAACAGAATTCATATTACATAACTCCAGCGGTGTATCCTTTTCACCATAAAGTTCTTTAATCCTAGGCACATATTCACTAGAACACCATTTCATATTTCCGGTCCATCACGTGTTTTATTAAAAGTTTATGAAAAATGAAAATGTTCTTTTTTAAAATAAAATAAAATTAATCAGTTCTTCCATAAAATATAATAAAATTAAAATAGTTTATCTGATCCAGGATTCCAGTTCTTTAAAAATATTATTTAAAGTTATTATCTTAAATTGGTCTATAGTTTATGAAGAATTATCAATTTAATTATTTTAAATTAACTGGAACGTCCACGTATTACTTGCGCATTCCCAACAAAATATCCAGGTAAGAATAAGCTTCTTCATCTAAACAACCAGCGTTTAGATTATTTCAATATATAATAATTTTTATTATATTAAGACTTTTAGCTAATTATATTTTCAATTTATTTGCCTTTCAAAATTGTCAACATACAGTCTTTTTAAAACATAAAGACTTAACAAGGCAAGTATTTATAAAACTACTTTATTTTTAATATCTTTCCTTAAGATATATATTTAAATTTATATTTTACAAAATACTTTCTTTATAAAGTATTTTATTCTCTAAAATATCTATTTTCTAATAGTCAATAGTAATTAGCTTTTAAAATTATATGCCAATCAAAAAACTACTTTTCTCCATCTCGTAATTTTCCCGAACTAATCCAGCGTTTGTCATATCTCTAGTATAAGAAGTTTCCGATATATTTTTCACTATATATGATGTTTCCATGACCATTTGCTTGTAAATTGAGCTTAATATAGAGATGATTGATAGGAAAAAAATTAAGTTAACACTGCATGTTTATCATTTAAAACTTCTATAACTTATTTACAAAGACACTCTTGTAATTTTAAAATTGATTTTGAGAGGAGCGTCTATCAAATTTACTTTGCTATATTTAATAACACAATTAACTTGAAAAATCAATCACGAAGTCCACTCCTAACAATTGAACTGAGCTTTTATACTGGAAGAAACTTCCCATTTGATTGGTAGATTAAACAATCAACTTGCTGGCTTATTTACATATTTACCAACAACACAAAATTAAAAATAAATAATGACTTATTTAATATTTAATATTTATTACATTATTAAATTTCTAAAATAATCTTTATCGTTTATTTAAATTCACTAAATATTTTTAAAATATTCTTATTTACTTGATTTTAATTTTAACTTTTATAAGATTATTTTTAAATAAACTAAGTATTTTTTATACGTCATATTTTTAAAACAATATTTTAAAATCAGATTTAATATTTCACATTGAATATCTTTATTTTTATCTCGTGATAACTCACGTATTATTTATAAATTTATAACATGATTTTTAAAATAGTTCTGCAACTTTATTAAACAACTTCCAAGCATGTGTGTGTATATTTAACTAACATCTGTTCTTTACAATACAAGAAACGCTTGTCATTGTCTAAAAATAAACTAACAATTGCATTTTTTAAAATAAATATTTTTTTAAATAAATAAGATATTATAACAGATTTTAAATTAATAATTCGATATTATTAAAATCAAATATTAGTCTTTTATTTAAGTACTTACAATAATTAAAATATTTATATTCTTTTATAATATTATTTTATCAATAATAAACATATGCATTTAATTTTAATTGTCTTTTAAACACTTTTAGCTTTAAATACCTATTTATTAAATATATTAATGCAGTATTGATTATGGCCATTTTTCCCAACCATATATTATAATCATCATCTCATTTAAAATGTCTCTCTCAATATCAGCACAATTTCACATATCAAATATAGATTGCTTTAATTAAACCTTTTGAAATATTACCATAAGCAAAATTAACATCACATATTCAAATATATCTTAAATTTAAAATTTTTAATAGATTAGCACAAAAAATTAAATGGTGACCCATACAAAAGGGCACAATATATATATATATATATATATATAAAGATTGAAGTGGAGTTGGGCTGGACATATTGCTAGAAGAGCTGATAATAGATGGACAATTGAAATTTTAAACTGGATTCCAAGAGATTGTAAAAGACCCAGAAGGAGACCACACCCTTAAGATGGATGGATGAAATAAGAAAATGTGTAGGGGTGATGTGGAGAAGAGAAGCTAAAGATCGGAGAAGATGGATTAAACTTGGAAGAGACCTTCATCCTGCAGTGGATTGATAATGGTTGATGATGATGATGATGATATAATATATATAAAACCAAAACTGTCTAACACTTACTAGCAAAAATAAAAATGCAAAACTAAAAAACAATACAATACTAGATTAAATTTAAAAAATTTTACCAAAATCCTTACACAACCATGATTTCATCTACTACAAATAGACCTTCTCAAGTGAAAATCAATCTAAGGGAAGAGGTGGAGATTTGTAGTGAATTATGGGAAGAGAGTTTGTTTGTATATATATATATATATATATATATATATATATATATATATATATATATATATATATATATAGTTTTCCTTTAGATTGATTTTCACTTGGGAAGGTCTATTTGTAGTAGATGAAATCATGGTTGTGTAAGGATTTTGGTAAAATTTTTAAAATTTAATCTAGTATTGTATTGTTTTATGGTTTTGCATTTATATATATATCTTCTAACTTATTCATGTACACAATGTATATCACAAGTCCTTTTTTTAAAATCTCTAATCAGGAATTTTAGAGCATCAACAAAGGAAGGCTATATAGAATGGCACAATTTGAAGAATGGGATATAAATGTAAAATTAATTATTAAATATCATATATAAAGCATATAAAAAATCTTATAATTTGAAGACTTTATACCTCAATTTAAATAATGACATCTATTTGAATCTTCTAAATAAAATATAGAATAAAATTCTAAAAAGTCAAATTTCTTTAAATGAGTGAATGTACTAAATTCCCAATATTATTTTAAAGGTATTGAATTTTTTTATTATTCTAGGTTAAAATTAAAAGGTATTGAATTTTAAGTGAAAATGTACGCTATTTTCAATAATTAATTATAAGTAATAGATGGTATCAACAGAACAATTTTTTGGGCAAAGCAGAAGTGGCGTTAGACATCCCATATCTTTGATGATTTAAATTTATGTGGAGATGAAATCTTGAAGATAATGTAAGTTCAGTATTTTTCAATTGATTTTTTCCATCACAACAGAATAATAATTTAATTCAAACATTCTGTAACATGCACATATATTTTTTAATCAAATAAAATAACTGAATGGTTAGTTTCTGGAGAGGTCATATGATATTTGAGCAATAGAAATGACAGATTGAGCATCAAGTCGAAAAACTTTAGCTTTCAAACTTATCATTCTATTTTCACATTAAAAGGCTTATAGCATAATAATAATAATAATAATAATAATAATAATAATAATAATCATGACGATGATGATGATCATGATAATAATAATAATTAAATGGTTAATCATATGGAATGACATATGAAGATCAAGGACAAGAAGTGTCACGTTGGGATTTGTATCAGCATCCATCCTTAGATCTCAAGGCTGTCACTCTATCATTATGCTAAATTGGCCAGGATCATTTTTTTGATGTCCAAAATCTAATCATTCTCATTCATTGTCAACACATTTTTGATCACTGTAATTTTTATTAGAATATTATTTATATGCACTGTGTATTTACAGTACTGACAAAGACTATTGAGTAGTTTAAATAAAATATTATATTGCATTGTGTTACGTGCATTACTATTATTTTTATATTAATTTTAATTCTTATAGACTGTTTGAAGACATTTCTTTTGGAAGAGAAGTGACTAATTATAATAAAATTGGTTCTACATGGGAGATCCTCTTTATTGTTATTATTATGCAATTATTTATTTGAAGTGCATCTTTTATTTCTCATAATTCACTGACTGCATAGTGTTTTATGTTTTGGTAGGATAAGTAAAATCAACTTTAAATAACTTCTGAACAAAGATTTTTTCAAGGCTCCTATAAAAGTACAATGAAAACAAACAATAATTATCATGATAATCAATTAGGGGAGAGGTAGTGAGAGTTTAGTTAATTTTTTACTCTTGTTTACTATTTAGCTTAGTAAAATTAAATACTCATTTATTTATCAATACTATATAGTTAACTGCATTGGCTATAGATTATCTATTTAAACAAGCAGTTTAAAATTTTCAAGTTTTCTCAAGGTTGAAAACATGGCAACTGAGGAACAATCATTGCACCATAAGATATACAAGAATTTTTATGCAGCTTGAAGTGTTTTCGTCATCTGCTATTTTATCATTTTTATGCTTAGTGCTTTCAAAAAATACAATATAAAACAATTCGTCAATTGCTAAAACAGAGAATCATTAATGTAAATAAAATAACTCTTGCCAAGCCTTGCAACTCCTAGAAGTCCTTATCAAGGCAGTAAAAAAACTCTTATTTTCTCCTAAGCGATAAATTCAACATTTCATTGCACTGGCCAGGAACAACTAATCGGGAAACTGGTTAATTTTAAATTCATAGTACAAGATAAATTTTGTATAAGATATGATTCTTTAATGTTTTTTTATCGTGTGTTTCATGCTTTAATATTGCAAAATTCTTGTACTACATATATGGCCTGTACTATTTTGGGAACATAAGCTGAATAAACTGTATCATCGTCTCTTTCTCTAATATATGTATATTTATGCTGTTGAAGGCGATATTTAATATTTATCTTGATTTTCCCAATATATATTGCACTACACTTTATCTGTGGGCATCTACTAGAATGCACAACACTGCTTTTATCCTTTTTACTTATTACTCCCTTAGAATTATTTATTAATCTATTAAGATTAGAAGAGTCCTCCAAGCCAACTGGAAATCCTAACTTAAAACTCTTATTATATTTTTATTAATATTGGGAATAAAAGCTAATGACATTCATAGTTTATTATTCACATTTATATTCTCACTATTATAACGTTGTTTATAATATTTCAATACAATAGATAATAGCTTATGCTTATTATAACCAACTTGTATCAAGTCTTGCATATAACAATTTATATTATCTTTCTTAAACATTTCATTTGAACTCGTACTTGTTTATAAAGCTGTAAAACCAGCTAATTTGTGTATTAAAGAAACATTAGATTTTGGATAAATATAACCTCTATTATCTATATGTTTTACAATTATTTTATATACCAATCTATCATGGACACATAATATTTGCAAATCCAGGTATTTAATACTTAGTGCTTTCCCATTTATGAATTTGTATTATCTGAAAATTAAAAACCAAACTACTCTTTGTTTGAAAAACACATTGATTTGTTTTCTGGATATGTTTTTTTTAAAATCAATCTCATTTAATTAGCAAATTGAATACAAAAGAAAATAAGTATAATTGCATTCTTTTTTTTTTTAAATCTTGAACAATATAGTTTTAGTTTATAAAAATTGAAGTTTAAAACTTGTAACATAAAATTACATTATTCTTGAAATAAAAATAAATTATTTACTTTACAAACGTACAGGGATTCAATTTATAATATTCAAATTTAAATCTTTATATTAAACTCAACAATACTGCATACAATTGTATTTGAAATACTTATGATTTTTTGCTCAGGAATTCATAAAAATTTTGAACATAAGAAATAACAGATTTGGTGCTCTGACCCATATACCCTGAGCTCCAGAGACTTTAACTCTACAATTGCACCAAATCATATAGATCATTATCCCAATAAAAATAATACCCTTTGCATCTCTTAAGAGTATTTTCCATATAATTTTTAAAACGCAAATGTTTATCATCAAAGTTTTTGCTTTTCATTGACTTTTTATGACCAATCCAATAAAGATGTACTTTGTAAAATAAGATAATTGAATGGTTTGTTACTCAAAAAAATTGTGTGATGTTTCAGTATTGAGGTGACAGCTGAGTTGTAATCCAAGAAACTTTAGCTTTTGAATCTGCTCTCTATCACTGCACTGAACTATAGATTAAGATGTGACATTATTAATCCAATATTAGAATCATTATTATAATATCCATGCAGTTGGAAAGTGCATCGATTGGCCTTATAATTTTATCATTATATTTTCCAAATATTGAGCATCTTCATATAAATTTTTTATAGGATCCTTATGTTTATGTCCATGTTTTATTTTCATAAAATAACTGAAAAAATAACACTTCTATATAATATATCCCATTTTGGTGAAGCAGTTATATTATTGTGATTAAATATCTTTCCCCCTTAACTTGTTAATCGAAGCTACAATGCAATTGGAGTGTGTATTGCATTTCAAAACTGAAGTTTATGTGTTGTTCTTTAATTTTATTTAAAACGTTACTAATTGCCCAAGATATTTTTTTTTATATTTCAAAATATTTTTTTCTATCACTGGTTGATAAAGCATTAAATTTTTTTGATATTGTGAAAACCATCTTTATATAGTAGAAAACTGTGATTACCTACATATTGTCCTGTGTGAGTACAACTCAAATTGCAAACATCATCGTCTAGCTAAGTCATATAACTCGAATTTATTAAGAATTCGTCTGTAACACGATATTATTGTTGGTGTTTATGTACGCACTTTATAAATTTAAAAGCTAAATAGATGAAGTTTTTGTTTTTCAATGATTTAAATTAAAAAACAACTTTAAACATATTATATTTTAATGTTTATTTCATATATATCTACATAACTGATAAATTTTATCACGAACATAAGAAATAATATTCGTCCTTTTTTAAAAATATCAGTGAATAAAAGTTTCCCCGCCTCTTTTCACTGAGTTTCAAAAACTAAGACAAGCAGAAAATAAGTTGGAACAAATGTAGAAGAAGTAGACATATCGACTCTTGAGAATATTTCATCATTGGTCTTATCTGGTATGGTTAGACAGTAATTTGTCATTTAAAAATATAAATCGAAAACCAGTTTTAAATGTGATTATATATATATAAGTCTATGTTGACTTAATATGGATGATTAAGTGGATTATTATTCAGCAAAAAATTTAAAATAATTCAAAAGCAAATTTATGACATCTGTAACGAAAAGTCGTTTACATTCTCTCTTCTATAATCGCACTCGTATAGATGTGTGCAAAATGCGTCGACTGTGCATACGGAAATTATATTTGCGTTAATAAAATTATATTTTAAAACCACCGCGATTAAATAACCGCACATCTCTGTATATATTTAAAACACATTCCTAAAAATGTAAATAAATATTTTACCGTATGGATCCATTTATAAAGAACATTTTTTTCCGTATTTGAAACATCAAGGTTCGAATTGATAATTTCGGAATCGTTTTTTTTTCTATTGAAAATTAATTTATAAATTATTCTAAATGACTCGCGAAGCCAACAATAATCATAAAAACAAATTTCAAAAAGCATTTTTTTTTACTCTATTGAACTCTATCTATAGAGAATTCATGTCTATAATGGTGAAAAATCTGAAGACAAACCCAAACTGGATAAAATTGTTCCAATTAGCATTAGGATTGTTTTTCACTCCAGTTAACCATCCAATATTGGTTGGTAAATGTATATCCAGTTATCCATAATTAGAGACTAAATGATGGATAGACAACTGATCAAAGTCGAACGAATCCTGATGTTAAATATTTTATTTTCACTGCTATTTTAAGAAAGGGAGTTGGAGAAGTCTTTGTCTTGCAGAGAACAACTAAAAATGTATGAGGCAGTAATTTAGTGTTGAACATTAAAATATTTCACTGCTTCATTGGTAGATTGTGTTGATTTTCAGTTAATCCTTAATAAAAATTACTACTGCAACTAAAATAGTTGTTTTATGTGGATTGAGAGATACAAAAGATCTTTACTTAGATTTTTTGATTTCTCTACTCTTTAGAATGTACAGTGGTAGACTGGCAAATTCCAAGGTCAAGATTCGTAGATCGCCTTTAACTATCACTTCCGGTGATTGAACTTCTTATTAATTATTTTTCTCTGCTTATCTATCATAACTGAAAATTAACAAATAGATACAAAACATTATTGATTAAAAATAATAATAAATATTTATTTTTTAAAAGATACAACCTAATAGTTAGTTATCTAAATCTGAGCTTTCAACAAATTAAAAAAAATACTCGTTATCATAAATAATCTCTTACATAGATATATTATAATAATCCATGTTACCACTGTGAAAGTGTGGCACTAGTTGTTAAATATAAATATATAATAATAGAAAGCCATTATTATCATAATATCCTAGCATTAAACAGAAGATTAATCACTAATACACATAAAAAGAAAATAATGATTCATTAGCCAGCATAGCTATTAATAAAATATAACAGAACATACAGAGATTTCCATCAGGAGATAGAAACTGCTAGTGGCTTTATTAAGTCTTTTAATTCACCACTATACATAGAACTGATAGCATTAGCTATATGATTGATAGTTTGCATTTATCCACATTTGCATAGATCAATGACTGTAACATTGAGATTCCAGTTGCATATAGAAAGATTAAATTTGGCTGCTTTTATTGTTGAATCTAAAAAACAATTTGAAATATCATAAGAATTCTATTTTAAGGCATAATTCTTTGATTGTAGATTTTTGATTGAACATCCAAAAAGTGTTTTTGATTTGAAACAAGTCTTAGCTAGTGAACTATATCTTATGTTATTGACAAATTTACTGTGCTTAATACTCTTTTGTATATTTTCTGTGAGGTAACATTTTTTTAATTTCTACTAGAGGATTATGTGAAAAAAATATGAAATCATTGCAAAGGAGTAGATGTGAGTGCTCAATAATATTTTTATAGCAATATTTAAATGAATATTCAAAATTTTAGTGAAGGAATTTTTTTCTAAATGAGTGCATGATATTTACTAGTAGAATATAATAATAGGCTGCTTGTAAAGTATTTGTATCATAATGCCAGCTTGCCTTCCAAGAAAATTATTTCTAAAAATTAATTTTGATTTACTCTTAGATAAGTTGGAAGAAATTAATTTTAGCTAAAGTCCAAGAATATTTCTAAAAAGTATGCATCAGCATATCATTGGAAAAGACTATATTGAGATTACAAGATAATTTCTTGTTGTTAGATGAAAATTGAACCTCCTATATTCACTAGATGAAGAGTAAGATCCCAGACTTGCAAAAAATTTCCAATCTTTTCATATTTTTATTGAAAAACATTTCTATTTCAAAAAAGGATCACTTTTGAAAAGTCAAAATATTATCAATAACATAGTAAATTTCCTACATTTTGTATCTGAAATATTATTGTTTTAAATAAAGTAATTGGTTGGCAGTTTATTGAAATTTGTATTACTATAACTATCATTTAATATTATTTGATTTTTTTTTACTAAAGAGCATTTTCTTAATTAATGATTTTCCAGTATTTAAATTTTTTAGAAACTTTTAGAAGATCATTTTTTAAAAATAGAATCATAAAGGTTGGTTCAATAAAAAACATTAGTTTTTAATTTTGTTTTGGAAAATCTTTGTCAATGTGAATTGTTAAAGACAGAACTTGTTTACATAAGCTTTTTTCTGGCATAAAACCAGCCTTCACTACAGATAGATGACTCTTAAGTATTGGAATAATTATTGTTCTTTCAAAAAACGTATAGTAAACATATAACAATGTAGAGAATAATGTTCTGTGTCATTGGTCAGCTTTATTTGGTTTTTAAATCTGCTATAGTTGCACATTTATTCCAAATTTTTAAAATAGCTTCTGTATAAATAATGTTTCTGAAGAGTTTTTACAGTTATGTTTTGGCTTTAAGTCCAAGATTTTTAGATAGTCTTGAAATATGTTATTTATTCCTGGGACTTTTTTTAATTTAAAACAATTTTGGGTAAATTCAACATCTACTAGTTTAACAGACTCATAGAAAAAAAGATTATAAAAGAGAAGCTTGCAATTCTAATTTAATAATTTTTTTTCCATTTTATCAATTATGAGTTTGGAAGTGGGATATATAAGATTGGTAACCCTATTATTATTGACAGCAGTTCTTTTAGACATGATAGGCATTATGAAAACCATGTAAAGTTTTGGTTCTGCATTATCTGTTTCCATTTTTCTTTTAGCATCATCTAGTAATTTTACAAGTTTATCAGCAATTTACAGATCTTTGGTAGACAAAAATTGGCTATAAAGAATACTGCTAGTTTTGTTCTAATTGTAATGAATGGCTTTTGATATTTATTGAGGAATGAACATTTTTAACTTGAAGGGATTATATTAATATTCTGTTGAAGGTATCCAGAATATTAACTTCAGTTGCATTCAGGAGTTATTTTTGTTATTTACCTACCTGATTAGAATGTTCAATATTTTTTGACATCATATGTGTAACAGAATATTATTTAAAATTAACCATTCTAAAAATTGACAATCTATTTAGATCTTCATTTACATATTACCAGTGTTTACTCTGAAAATTTAAACCTTCTATAATTACAAAAGATGTAGGAAGTTGTGAAAAAAAAGAATAAGACCAATTTGTGTTGGGAGATTTATAAATATGCATATATACATATTATCTATAAGAATGGTAATAGAATATCATTTGAACTATTTTTAATAAAAATTATTTGCTTTACAAGATGGCTTAAAACAAAAGTAGCTATATAATATTTAGAATGCATTTATTAGTAATAAATTGTAAATTCAGGAATTTTTAAGATGTATATTATTAGAACATTAATAAGTCTTCTGATTAATATTTATATCAAAGTTGTACTGAACAATTAATTTGTGGAGGATTTCCATTTTTGATTTTTATATAACCTCAATGTTAAATTGAAAAATTTTATTATGTTTCTTAGGTAAAGAAAAAATCACTCTGAAGAGAGTATAGATAGCACTTTAGATATTCTATTGTTGTCAATACTAAAACATTATGAATGCCTAATACCCTTATTATTATATTGCTATTATATGTATCTCTTACAATAATTGCTGAGAAAACATTATTAGATTTATTGTATATTTTTATAAATTTATATTTTAAGAAAGAGTTCATCAAGATGAAATCTGGATTCCATGTGGAGACATATATGTTACATACTAATGCAAACTATTTGCAGGATGGGTCACGAAAAAGCTATTATTTATCCATTTAAAGTTACTACCTACAAATGCCTTGATCAACTTAATAGAAGAAATTAATCATTAAATTAAATGTAGATGGAATACATTTAGTTAAATAACCAAATATTAAAAGGAAACATGCCTATGTTTTTGAAAAAGATTACCTGGATGTGATTTACTAATTCTTATATAACAATCTGAGACTTGGACACTTAATAGAAAAACAATATAGAGATTTTTGAACTACACAATAATATATGAAGAGATGTATGTTGGGAGTAATAAGAAAGGATTGAGACTTTTATATATGGATGAGAGAACAAATAAGCATTATTGATATAATTGAAAGAATTAAAAAACTAAAATGGAGCTGAGGTAGATATATTGTAAAATAAGGTGACAATAATTGGATAGCTAAGTGTTAATTTGAAACATGAGATTGTAAAATACAGAAGAAAACAATATGTGAGATGGATTAATGAGATAAGGAAGTTTGTTAAAGTGATATGGAAAAGAAATTCTATTGATTAGAAAAACTGGATTAAACTTGGAAAGGCCTTTATTCAGCAGTAGATTGATTGTGATTGAAATTAATTCAAGTGCAGTACTCAATTTTGATTGAAATCACTTGGTCTCAATTCTGCCAGATATTA
This sequence comes from Epiperipatus broadwayi, assembly GCA_028023455.1. Classification (NCBI taxonomy): domain Eukaryota; kingdom Metazoa; phylum Onychophora; class Udeonychophora; order Euonychophora; family Peripatidae; genus Epiperipatus; species Epiperipatus broadwayi. The sequence goes on along the minus strand of JAQFVV010001699.1, from coordinate 39,190 downwards.
TTTTTAAAAATAATTTTACTGCATTACACTTTACAAGAACAATTTCCTGTAGTTAAAACAACTTATATTGGTCAGAAATAAACTTCTAAATCAATTTTCAACTTTTTAAAACTATAAACTTCAAGTTCTTGACTGCAAAAAATTTTTCATTCTACTTTTTTCTCTTTTTCTTATCATATGAATATTTCTATTTTTATTTTTTATTTTTATAAGTTCTTTGACTAAATATTTATTTATAGTTGGCTACCTTTTAATAATCTCTCATTTGCCATTTAAAGATATTCATAGTCTTTATTATTTTCTGATATATCTAAGGAAGTTTAATGCGCTGCATTGAACTTGGCTAATAATAGCGGCCTGCAAACAAAGATGCTAAAATGTTTATATTTATTTATAGTACTCTGGAAATAGTCTTTTGGAAATACATTTAACATATATAAGCTAAATTAAGCTCAGTAGTTTATGCAAAATAATATTTTGAACATTATATTTATCAATATTTAGTGAATAAAGACTCATAATTCACAAACATGTATACACACAAAGTATGCTCTATTACATCAATAGTAAAATGATTAATTTCTAAAAATAGTTATCTTTATCCCATTCTGGAGCTATATACTATAAGCTTGACTAATAAATAGATACTAGATGGCATAGTGCCACAATATCTCCATCCTTATTCAGCTTTTTTTAAACATTTTTGTTCGTAAGTGAAGACTAGGATTCAAAACTGGAATTAATGCAATTATGCACTTAATAGCCAACTTTTATTATTTTTTATTGTATTTGAGATAATAACTTAAAAGGAATAAAAAACCTCAGATTTTAAACTCTAGACAAGTCACTTGCATAAAAGTGATTTGAGATCTGTTCAATTTCTATATATTTTTAAAGATTTTATTTTATGACTTGTGACTTGTAGGTTTTTCTATTCTTTGCCATAGAAAATGAATACTAATATGAATATCACAATTTTTATATATGTTCACTCATATGCTGTTAAGATCATATAAACAAGCATATAATAAAATCACCAGAAATATTATCAAAATCATCTCTTTCTTTATTTTTGCTGTAATATCTTATATAAATCCAATTTATTCAAACCATTTTGAATACTTTTTATGAAAAACTTTTTTTATTGTACTTATATACACATACATCTATGTTTTGACTATACTGCAGTCTTTTTCAGAGTCAGTTTATGGTTTGACTATCCTGCAGTCTTCTTCAGAGCCAGTTTATGTTTTGACTATCCTGCAGTCTAATAAAATCATGTGATAGAAATTATGTTTAAGTAAAATGTTTTTCTTATTGCTTATAATATAAACAATTCAAAACAAAGCAAAACTCTCCATACAGTAGTGCCATCTTGTGCTAACAAGAGCAATCAATGGATTCCAGAAGGCTTGTGCATAAAATCCCTATCTAGTGCCTACTCATCCAATATCCCGAGACTAGTTTCTGGCTTGTTTAGTGTTTATAATATATCTGTAAATGTTTATATGCAGGAATAACTTCTATTAGAAAAGTAGTAAATAATGGGAAGTGATCACTGATAATGATAATGTACTGTTATTTATTAGTATGTAATACATTAATCAAAATATATAATTTTATATATATATTGGAAAAAGTAATTTCATTTTGTTTACTTTACTATAAGTTGGAATACTTAGTAAATATTAGATGATAGTGCAATACTTATATTGCTGCCTATTTTTTGGATACTGACAATCTTCAGTGAGAAGGATAATAAACTGTGGTAGGAAATAGGTACAGAGTAATCTAGGGATATGAATATAACATTGATCACTCATTCTGATAATTGATGCATTTGGAGTGAAATAAATACATTTTTTTTAAAAACTTTTAATGCATAAGTAATGCACTATGGCCTAAGTATACTTTTAGATCATTATTGGAGTATATGTTTATACATTTAACAGACCCATATTTTTTTCCATTACTTATATTTTAAATGTAAAAATAGTAAAGAAGTATTTGGTATAGTTAAATAATATTTAGCTTTTATTCGGAAAATTGATGATCTAACTTCATTTAGACTTCATTCAAATACTAATTATGATCTGTTAAAAATGATGAAGATAAAAATAAACATTCAATTAAAATATTTATAAAATTATAAAAGTCAAATCAGCATCAAATATAAAAGAGAGATATCAATTCCAAACATTATACATTAAACATTCATTACTTGATAGCCTTATTATATGAAAAAATTGATAAACATTTCAGAAACTATTCATTATCTTCTGCCTTGGAATGATACTATTATTTTATGCAAATGTAATAGCGATCCAGATTAATACCTATAAATTGATTGACCTGATATTAAAGTATGAATAATCCAAGACTGTGATAAATTCTATATAAATCAGCCTATTTCAGTATGATTAACACACTCATAATTCATTTTATTATCTAACCGTCATCAAAAAACTTACACCAAATATTTAATTAATTTTTTTACGTACTATGATAATAATAAGCGAAATAGTGCCTAAAGCTAATCTGGGATAATGATGTAGTTAAATTCCAACCAGTAACCACCTAAATATTCACAGTAAAATCTAGTAAATCAATATTTCTCACTGCTGTCAAGGCAACCTTCACACCTTTTAATAGCAAGAATGGAAATCCATTCTTACAAATGGTCCATTGAATATATATGGACACTTAAAGCTTGCAACTTGACTACAGAATATGAAATATTGATACAATGATTAGTCTGTATTACAGTGACAAGTTTATTTCATGTTTAAAGAGGTTTATTTAAACTTCATTGTATCAATATTTCATACTCTGTAGTCAAATTGCAAGCTTTAAGTGTCCATATATATTCAATGGACCATTAGTAAGAATGGATTTGCATTCTTGCTATTAAAAGGTGTGAAGGCTGCCTTGACAGCAGTGAGAAATATTGGTTACTAGATTTTACTGTGAATGTTTAGGTGGTTATTGGTTGGAATTTAATTATAATATTAATGTAATGATTATTTCATATTATTTCATATTTGTTTAAATATTTTCAAAGTGTGTTAGTCTCTTATTTATTACTATTACCATTAACAAAAAAAATGTTTTTCTAGATGTACATTTGCATAATGATTTAATTATAATTATTTTTGAAGATAGTTAATTAGAACTGATAATATCTTCAAAATTTTAGTAATAATATATAAAAAAAAATTTTAGTTAAAAGGAAAAAAAAACATAATTTTATTTTTACAATTTTTTTATACTCATAAATGGAAAATCTTATGGGATTTTTAACAGACGAATAAATATAATAAAAATTTAAAAATGCTTAAAATAGTTACTATTTGTAAAAGTGATATCGAGTGACTTAACGAGTTCAACCTGTTTTGGTCAGAGATCTTAACATACATTCCAAAGTATTTGATGGTTTAATAACTCAAAGTGTTTTGATTATAATCTTTATTGTTTATAAAAATGAACTTTCAGAATGTGAATTTGATAATATATTTACTTGCTATAATGTTTGGGAAAATCTATTGCCTGAAGAATGTTTTTAAGCTTAAGTTTAGATGTAAATTTTAATATAGGTGCAATGCAGTAACTTTAGTTTTGAATTTCAAGTCATGAATTAGACAGTGCTCTAGATTAACGTAATAGTCACCATCCACAAGTTCCTCTATCAATATTTTATTAAATGATTCAAATTTTAATTTATAAGCATATTATGAAGGATGGTATCAAAGACCTCATACACCTTCCATGTTTATGACCTGGGTTTGAATCCAGGCCAAATAAAATTTGAAACGTTTTTAAGTTTAAATTATGTTTAAAAATCAGATAGTACTTTAATACTTATCAGATAACATCCACTCTTTATGTTTATGATCTGGGTTTGAATTCAAGCTAGATAAAATGTGAAATGTTTTTAATCGTGTTCAGAATTCAGTTAATACTTTAAAACTGATCAGTGATATAAATCTAGTTGCTCTTAGCTAGAAGGCAAACAAAAATGGAATTTCACTTTTGATTACATTGACCAGCAATTGAATTGGTGGGTTTAATGTCTTCATCTTTACTTCTTTTTTTTTAAAGAACTTTAAAGTAATAAATTATAAAATCATCTGAGAATGTTAATAAGCTAAAGAGAATTGATATTTTAATCAAGCTAAAAATAAACTAAGTCATAAAATGTACATTAAATTCTTAATTTTTATATCATCAGAATTTACTGAGCAATTTATTTTGTCATTTAATTTTTTTATACCTTCAAGTGTGAGTGCCTAAGATATGTGCTCATCTGTAATTCATGCCATTCCTATTCTATATATGTACATGCATTTATGTAATTAATTTAAAAAATGTATGATGCAATTTTTTTTTTAAATGGTGAAAATAGAGTTGGAAATAGATTAAAAAAATAGTAGCGGATACGAAGCTGTAATGATCCGTGTATTATATTTCGGTAATCATTTTACAGGCTGATTTTTGAACTCGCATTTATTTTCGCTTGGCAAATAAATGATTATAGTTTCATTTGACTTTATCGCTCTTAGAACTTCATTTTTCTGTGTATTGAATGTTATTTTGTTTATTACTGATATTCAATAAAACTTCTTTCTAATAAGTGAATACGGAAAAAATATATAATAATTGATTTAGCGGTATTTAAGCGAACTTTCATATACGTATAAATAAAAACGGTCGCGCAATCTCAGAATTACATTAACCTACGTATTAATTAGCATACACGCACACACACAGAAGCTTTCTCTATTTGTAGAGCATTTAATGGATTTTTATAAATTTGAATAGTTATCAGTGCTTTTCATAAATTATATTATTTGTAGTATAATTCATTTTATTGGATATAATGAAAAGAATAACTTCAGGGCGCCATTTTTCCAAGTGTCATCTTGTTGTTTATTAATGGAAGTCATTAGGACAACATTGATAAAACCAATGAATCATTATGTAATCCTGAGATAAAAGTAAAGAATTTTACAAATACATCATTTTATTGTAATTTATTTTATTATAACTGCTTCCGATTATTATTATAAAATGATTTTGTCTGCAAACTGATGATAGCAAAAGTAGAAATTTTAAAATTATACTTTGTACATAAAAGTAAGTAATCGAATGGATTATTGAACGTAAGAGTTCATAAAAAGTTCGAGTACCTCTCTCCACTCTATCTAATAACACTGATACACCTAAACACATATATGCTGAAAAGATAAATAATCACCAATATACGTATTTCATGCTAAACCAGCAATCATCAGTTGGTCCAGACTATCATCTTTACACACATATACTCAGATATATATTAAGATAGACTATCCTCATAGTTTAATGGCAGGCTTCAATCCACTCCACACTCCAACTCTTCAACCGTCCATCCAATTGAAAATCTGATGATGGAATGCTCAAAGGCCACCCTGAGGCTGAGATTATTGTCACACCCATGTTGACCTAAGGTCAATCTGAACCCCACATGTACAGGACATAATCCATTTAATACATATGCAAGGATGGGCAGACATCTCTATAATGTAATAACTGAAACACAGGCTTGTTATATACCTGTGGCTATATATATGTAATATAGGGTATATGAGCACAGACTTTCACACCACCCACCTCTCTCCACTCTATCTAATAACACTGATACACCTAAAACTATACATCCTCTTTTTTTATTATTTTTTTTAATTCTGCAGTGTTTCTGAAATTTTTTGCTTGTCCTTTGTTCATGTATCCAGTACAATAATTATTTCTATAATTTTAAAAATAGTCGATTACTTTATTACTCTAACATATATATATAGTATTTATATTAAATAATTAATTGAATGATTTATTTCTTGAAGATTCAGACGGAGTTTGAACACTGAATACAAACAGAACTGAACATGATTTATGGACCTCGAATTCTAGAATCATAGTTCTACCATTGCACTTAACAACACTGCAGGACTTCACTTATTTTTTGTGACAACAATAATTGATCCAACTTTCTTCGTTGGAACTTTTTTCACACTATTAAAATAAAGATACTATAAATAATTTTAAATAAAACTGTTATTGCAAAGATTGCAATGACTGAATATAATTTTTATATTTTAGTATACTATTTAAATTGATTCTAAGTTTAGCCGATTTTGTTTACTAATTTTATTTATTCTTTTATTTCAATTTTTGTTCTGTTTACTGTTTAATTTATCTAAATTTGTATGCTTAAAGATCTGCATCATGATCAAACATTTTACAGGCAGATTGGACATATAATAGTTCTATTTAATTTATCATATATATATATATTTTCATGTTACTCAGATTGAGCGTCATCCTAGAATTTCCAGATCTGAGTATATCATTCTACCAGTAGGTTAAACCAGACAGAACATCTGCACAAATTATATAATTAGAAACCAATCAACTCAATCTGCAATTTTTGTAATTTACACTCTATAATCTTACAAGCTATCAAATCAGAGGATAAAATGTCGACTAATTTTTCTCACTATATATACATATATATAATATTTAAATTCATATATATTATTTATACTAAACTTAATATAATGGCAATGGGTGAAGAGTTGGAAAGTGGAGAAGATTGAGCATGTCCATTAAAATTTTAAGATTTGCTATCTTAATATAAACTTAACAGTGATTGCATATATGTGTTAAAGATGATGCTCTGGATCAACTGATGAGTGCTGGTTCAATACAATATATATATATTGGAGATCATTTATCTTTTTCACATGTATGTATTTATATGTATCAGTTATTTAAGATGAATTGAATAGCTGTAAGAATTTGAATGTCTGAATTTAAGTCCTTTATAAAAAACATATATATATAAACACATAAAAGTGATAATATATTTTATAATTATCCACAATAAACCACAGAAAAACTTTCAGTTAATTTCTTAACCTTCTTCAACTAAAAATTATTTAAAGTGATTACTAAAAGTACTTATGTGATTTATTAAAGATAATTATAAAATACATTATCACCATTATATATACTTCCTTATTTTTATTATAGTTTTGTTACAATATTTTATTTACACACACACACACATATATATATATATATATATATATATATTAGATGGAAGGTATATAGAAAGATGTGTATTTCCTTTCTAATTACAACATGTTGACCCACATTTTATGTAATAGAATAAAGTATGAGGAATACATATATCTGCAATACTAGTCATCATTCATGTACTGGTATAAAAAAGTTATTAATTAAAGATATAATTCTGAAATTGATTCTCTATTTATAATTAGGATAATGATTAAACCATGTATTCCCAACTTATAAACATAAAGTGTCACTTCTCTTTATGGAAGATTACCTATGATGAAGTGATATTGTCATATCATGATTCATTAATGATTAATATAATAACACATTTCCCAAGCTAGAATCAAAGTGTGCCAGAAACATAAACAAGTTATTTAAGTATATCTTGAAAATAAGACGAGGTTTAAATAAGAACAGCAAGAACCCTAAATTTAGTTTCAAGTAACAAAAACAAATAATTTATTTAAAATGATATTAATTAAAAAACTTACTCATTATTATATGCAAACACAGATAAAATAAGAATGTAACCTGCATGTTACATCAAAAGTATTTTCTCTTTTCAATTAAAAAAAAAAAAAAGAGAGAGAGAAAGAGAGAGAGAGAGAGAGAGAGAGAGAGAGAGAGAGAGAGAGAGAGAGAGAGAGAGAGAGAGAGAGAGATCAATTTAACCTGCTGTTTATTTCTGACATTTAATACTTTAATCGTTAATATCCTTCTCACATACACACACGAACATATATATGAATGTTACTGTAATTCAAATAACTCTAGCATTTAAATGCAAACATAGCGAATCACAATGAAGAACAGAAAATCCAATAATCCAATTCAATAAGTATAGTAGTACAATCTACTACATAATGAGAAAAAATTAACGATAAGAAAAAAGTATGCATTAGAAAAAAAACAATTTGGTCCTAAATATTTTTATAATTATCATACATATCAAAAGACTTACCACAGATTTGGTAATTAATTAAGCTTATGGTCCAAATTCTCTTTCAAAACTATAGATTTGTCTTTTGCACAGTAATCATTTAATATTTCTTTATTCCATGCTTTACCTCTATATTATTTTTGGTGTTAAGTTTCAAGTTAAAGTTTTCAAATCCTTCATATATATTGTTTAACTTCATCAAATAGGGGCAACTTTTGAAAACAGGAACAAGTTTCTATCAGAATATCAGATTACACCGAAAAGTTGGCTTTTACATTATCATTATCTTTGGACTAGTAATTTAGAGATATGTCATGACATATTATCATTATTGAGAAATATACTTTAGAAATATATACATTACATTATAGGCTGCAAGTAGTATCCTTTATTGATTGCAATCTCCAGTTTTCCATAATATACAGAATAAAATGAACACTAAAAAATACCAATTTCATGCTTTGTGATACCTAGAGTTTCATGCGCAATCTAACAGTATGAAAGAATAGTAGCATTAATCATTCACAAATAAAAGAGAAATAATGAGTAACAATGTTTCTCTCTGAAACAATAAAAGAATGCACAGACTATCAATCTTGATTACATATAAATAGCTTCCCTGAAGCCTGATAAAAACACTTTTATTCAGGCTGCAAGCTCTAAGATTATTTAATGCTGATGTCAGATTGTTTTTTGTATCCTTTCTGATTCCAATTCCAATTAAATTAATCAATAATTTTTAATTATAACACTTTAATTAAATATAATTAATTATACTTTAACTAGCATGTATTTTTCTTTTTTATTTAATTATATAGGAAATGAATTTTTTATAAGATCTTTTTTTTATAATTTTTTTCATAATTTTTCTGACTTCATACTTTTGCATTTAATGTTTTTAAATATATTTTTACTTTTCTATGTGTTATTCACAAAATATAAAAATATTTTCCTATGTTAAAAAATTAAAATGGTAAATCCACTCCCCCTAGGAACTTAAATACCAGTCTAAAATATTATACAGTTTTTACATTCAACAACTACTAATTTATTATTTTCAAAATTATTTTTTTAATAGGCATTCTGAAATCACCATATTTGATTAAAATATTTATGAACTTTATAATCACATGTAAATATCATTAATAGAATAGCATTTGGTTTGATTTTAAGGTTCATAATTATTTTATTTAGATATTAAATTTTTAACTATTTAGCATAAAGCTTTTTACTTACTTTAAAATTCATTGAACCCTTTGTCACTTTGAATGAATTTGTTATTATATATATATATATATATATATATATATATATATATATACATATATTCATATATATAAGTGACATACATATATATATATATATATGTAACGTATATATATATTGTACCCTCACTTCTCGATATATGATATAATTTAAAATATGACTAGCTCAATTAAATCCTTATGCTTGGCTAAAATATATATATAATTATCTTTAATATATTTTTATAATACTATATCTTATTAGATTTATTATAACTTATTCAAAATTAATATAGTTCAATATTATGTACTAATTAAATAAGTATTTACTAAAATCATGAGACTATGAAGTGAAGTTACAATTGGTAATTGAATTTACATTGAATCAATGTCTTTTCAAGACACTGTCTCAATGGCATAAGAATACTATTACTTCTTTATTATCTCATTACTAACTCTACAGCACTCTTATGACTTTTATAAATGAACTATCTTTAATAATAATAGATAAATAAATCTCAATCTTATATTAAGGAAATATAATTAAATAATCTCAGGTTCTTCTAATTATCCTAAAGTAATAATAATTTGTGCAGATAGGAATGATAAGGGATTTAATATCAAACCTAAATACACCTAACTTATTCTAATAACAATAACTAACAATAATAATCTTTAGTGTATAGCTTAATCTTATCTATTTTATTGTACTATTAATCATTAAGAAAATAAGTAAATCATATACATGTCTTACATTTCCATATAGTATCTTAATTTTAAAATAGACCAAAATCTTATAATTTAACAATTTGTGGCAATAAATAATATTATACTTTTATATTGTGCATTATAATTACTTTATGACCATTATAATATTATATGTTAATGTCAATCAATTTCTATAAATTATATTAAGAAAATATTGTGTTTCTTTCTCAATAATAAAATAATAAATTCATATTGTGCAAATATTATGTACATTCAAATTATCTGTTGTCAAATGCTGTGGTGTAAAATAATGAATTCGACACACTTTTAAACAACTTAAACAAATTTATTTACATCAACTTTAACAAATAACTTATTTACACTATTTACATTTAAAGTGGAAACCAAAGAAAAATAAAAATAAAAATAATAATACAAGATTTTTACACTGTTATTATTTCCATAATCATAAATAGATAATTTATACATTTCTTAAAATGTTCTATCAATAACATTTGATTAAGTTTATGACTTTAAATTTTAATAAACATCATTTGTCCTCAGTTAATACAAGAAAAGGTTTTATGTGAAATATCATTCATGTAGCATATATGTAAATAAACAGACTTTAATAATTAAAATGCTACTTCACTTAAGTCTTACTGCTATTTAGATTATAATGTACTAGTATGTATTACATTTACTATTAATATTACTCAAAGATCAATTAATGTATAAACTGATATAACTTTGTAATATAATAACAATTATTGATTATAATTATTTATGTCATTCCGATGTAATGTCATACTACATGTCTTACCAAAATATGCAATACGTATATGTTCTTTTAAAATAATATTTTAAATTATTCAACAATTTCAAATTTTATAACGTATTATATTAAATAAAATTCTATGATTCTTTTCTATTTAAATCATTACTTTTCTTTACTTGTTATTCTTATTCCTTCCTAAAAAACTTCTATCTACAAAAGTCATTTTAACCTTATTTAACTTCAGAAAAATAGATGACCAATTTAAAAAAAAAAAAATAATATTTATCCAAAATCTCTTATACCTCATCATCTATATACGATAAGCCTTCAATCAAAATATAAATTTCTATGTAAAATTAACTTAACTTATCTAATAAAATAAAAATAAAATATAGATTTTTATAGATCTCTTACTAACTTGAAAAGAAAAAAAAAACTTATACTAATATAATAAATCTAATTCCTAATATTGTAACAGAAACATTAAAATTTATTCACGAAAGAATCATATAATTATTTCTAGATTTCTCATATTATGTTGTACTAAATTTACATCATCAATTTAAAGTATGCATATTAAAATAAAACTGTTGTTACTAATATTATGCGTGTATATTCTTTAAATATTTATACATTCATTCAACAATCAAATAACATTTGGTTGATCTAAAGAAAACATAGTAAATACATCAAATTATTATTATTACATAATTTTTTACCATAAATGATACTTCAATGTACAGTCCGTCACACGATGTCCTCCAGGATTACAGTTTTACAAAATAATTTCACATTTACACTCAACAATTATTCTTTAAAATATTACGTGTTGTATAATTATAAAATAAACTTTATGCAATGAAATGTTATATTAATATTTAGTTATTTTTTTTTTAAAATGTAAATGTACCTTTCCTATCTTTAATAAATCAATAATTAATTAAATATTTATGTTAGTTAATAAATAAAAACATATTACATAAAATCCAACGGTGTCTTCTTTCACCCATAATTGTTTTTTTTTCCTAGGCACAAATTTTCACCAAACATTACTTCCTTTTCCGGTACATCACGTGTTTTAAAAGTTTTTATGAAATAAATGAAAACGTTCTTTTTTTTTTTTTAAAAAAATAAAATAAAAGTCAAAGTCAGTTCCACCATAAACAAAATAAAATTAAAATAGTTTATAGGATCCATATTCATTTCTTTAAGGAAAAATTATTTAAAAGTTATTATTTTCAGAATTAATCTATAATTTACAAAGTTCTTATTTAATTATTTTTAATTGATTTGGATATTCACGTATATTTGATTTGCGCATTCCTTAACAAATATCTAGGTAAGATTAATTTTAGATTCTTCTGTACGACCAGCGTTCAGACTTTCTAATATAATAATTTTATTTATAGGTACGTCTCTGCCAATTAAATTTTCGATTTATTTGCCTTTTAAAACTATCAAAATTTAGTCTTTTAAACCATAAAGACTTAACAAGGCAAGTATTTATGTAATCATTATTATTTACCATCTTTACTAAGTTATATACTTAGATTTATAATTTACAAATACTTTCTTCATAAAGAAGTATTTCTCTTTCTTTTAAAAATCTGTTTTATAAAAATTAATTACAATCAGCTTTTAAATTTATATATGGTCCAACATATTACTTTTATACATTTAGTAACTCTCCTAGTTAATCCAGCGTTTGTTAAATTTTTAGTATCAAGTCTCCAATACATGACTATTTGATAGTAAATTGAGCTTCAATAGAAACGATCAATAGGAAATTATAATTAAATTAACACTGCATATTTGTCGGTAAACTTTTATAAATTATTTTAAAAACTACTCTCTTATAATTTTAAAACGATTATGAGAGCGTCTATAATTTTACTTAGCTATCTCTAATAGCACACTTTACTTTAAAAATTACAATCATAATCCCCCTCCGAACAATTGAACCTTGGTTTTATACCGGAAGAAACTCCCCACTTGATTGGTAAATTAAACAATCAACTTGCTAGCTTATTTACATATTTTACCAACAAGACAGAATTAAAAAATAAATGATAAAGATTAATTTAAGAATTTAATAATGTAATAAATAATAAATATTAAATAAGTCATTATTTATTTTTAATTCTGTATTGTTGGTAAAATATGTAAATAAGCTAGCAAGTTGATTGTTTAATTTACCAATCAAGTGGGAAGTTTATTCTTGTATAAAACCAAGGTTCAATTGTTCGGAGGGGATTATGATTGTAATTTTAAAAAAAAAGTAAAGTGTGCTATTAGAGATAGCTAAGTAAAATTATAGACGCTCTCGTAGTCATTTTAAAATTATAAGAGAGTGGTTTTAAAATAATTTATAAATAGTTTTACCGTCAAATATGCAGTGCTAATTTAATTATAGTTTCCTATTGATCGTCTCTATCGAAGCTCAATTTACTATCAAATAGTCATGAAGACATCGTATAAGGATAAAATGTATTGGAGACTTTATACTAAAAATATAACAAACGCTGGATTAACTAAGAGAATTACTAGATGGGTAAAAGCCATATGTTGGACAGTATGTAACTTTAAAAGTTGATAGTAATTAATTTTGATAAACAGATATTTTAAAGAAAGAGAAATACTTCTTTATGAAGAAAGTATTTGTAAATTATAAATCTAAGTATATATCTTGGTAAAGATATGGTAAATAATAATGATTATATAAATATTTGCCTTGTAAAGTCTTTGTGGTTTAAAAGACTAAATTTTGATAGTTTTAAAAGGCAAATAAATTGGAAGTTTAATTGGCCAAGAAATACCTATAAGTAAAATTATTATATTATTAAAGTCTGAACGCTGGTCGTACAGAAGAATTTAAAATTAATCTTACCTAGATATTTGTTAAGGAATGCGCAAATAAAATATACGTGGATATCCAAGTCAATTAGAATAATTAAATAAGAACTTATAAACTATTGACTAATTCTAAAAAATAATAACTTTTAAATAATTTTTTTTTCTTAAAGAAATGAATCCGGATCCTATAAACTATTTTAATTTTATTTTGTTTATGGTGGAACTGACTTTTATTTTATTTTTTTAAAAAAAAAGAATGTTATCAATTTTTATAAAAACTTTTAAAAACACATGATGTACCGGAAAAGGAAGTAATGTTTGGTGAAAGTTTGTGCCTAGGAAAAAGAACAATTATGGGTGAAAGAAGACACCGTTGGATTTTATGTAATATGTTTTTATTTATTAACTAACATAAATATTTAATTAATTATGGATTTATAAAGATAGGAAAAATACATTTACATTTTAAAAAAATAACTAAATATTAATATAACATTTCATTGCATAAAGTTTATTTTTATAATTATATGACACGTAATATTTTAAAGAATAATTGTTGAGTGTAAATGTGAAATTATTTTGTAAAACTATAATCCTGGAGGACATCGTATGGCGGACTGTACATTAGAGTATCATTTATGGTAAAAAATTATATAATAATAATAATTTAATGTATTTTTGATATGTTTTCTTTAGATCAACCAAATGTTATTTGATTGTTGAATGAATGTATAAATATTTAAATAATATACACACATAAGATTAGTAATAACAGTTTTATTTTAATATGCATACTTTGAATTTATGATGTAAATTTAATACAACGTAATATGAGAAATCTAGAAACAATTATATGATTCTTTCGTGGATAAATTTTAATGTTTTCTGTTATAATATTAGGAATGAGATTTATTATATTAGTATAAGTTATTATTTTCTTTTCAAGTTAGTAAGAGATATAAAAGTTTTATATTTTATTTTATTTTTATTAGATAAGTTAAGTTAATTTTACATAGAAGTTTATATTTTGATTGAAGGTTTATCGGATATAGATGATGAGGTATAAGAAAGTTTGGATAATTATTGGTCATCTGTTTTTCTGAAGTTGAATAAGGTTAAAACGATATTTTAGATAGAAGTTTATTAGGAAGAAATAGGAATAACAAGTTAAGAAGAGTAATAGTTTAAATAAAAAAAGAATCATAGAATTTTATTTAATATAATACATTATAAAATCGGTAATTGTTGAATAATTTTAAAGATTATTTTAAAAGAATATACGTATTGCATATTTTAGTAAGACATGTAGTATGAAATTACATTAGAATGAAATAAATAATTATAATCAATAATTATTATTATATCACAAAGTTATATCAGTTTATACATTATTTGACAATGGAGTAATGCTAATAGTAAATGTAATACATATTAGTACATTATAATATAAATAGCAGAAATATTTAGGTGAAGTAGCATTTTAATTGTTAATGTTTGTTTATTTACATGTGCTACAATTTTAGGATATTTTACATAAAATTTTCTTGTATTAATTGATGACAAAATGATATCTATTAAATTTTAAGTTCATCAACTTAATTAAATGTTGTTGATAAAACATTTAAAGAATGTATAAATTATTTATTTATGATTATGGAAATAGTAACAGTGTAAAAAAAAACTTGTATTATTATTTTTTTCCTTATTTTTATTTTCTTTGGTTTCCACTTTTAAATGTAAATAGTGTAAATAAGTTATTGGTTAAAGTTGATGTAAATAAATTTGTTGAGTTTTTTTTTTTAAATGTGTCGAATTCATTATTTTACACCACAGCATTTAACAACAGATAATTTGAATAAACATAATATATTTGCACAATATGAATTTATTATTATTATTATTTAGAAAGAAACACAATATTTTCTTAATATAATTTATAGAAATTGATTGATATTAACATATAATATTATGATGGTCAGAAAGTAATTATAATGCACAATATAAGAGTATAATATTATTTATTGCCACAGATAGTTAAATTATGAGAATTTAGTATATTTTAAAAATTAAGATGCTATATGGAAATGAAAGACATGTATATGATTTACTTATTATCTTAATGATTAATAGTATAATAAAAATAGAAAAGATTAAGTTATACACTAAAGATTATTCTTGTTAGTTAATGTTATTGGAGTAAGTTAGGTGTATTTAGGTTTGATATTAAATCCCTTATCATTCCTATCTGCACGAATTATTATTACTTTAAGATAATTAGAAGAACCTGAGATTATTTAATTATATGTCCTTAACAAAAGATTGTGACTTATTTATTTATTATTATGAAAGGTAGTTAATTTATAAAAGACATAAGAGTACTGTAGATGTAGTGATGAAATAATAAAGATGTAATTAGTATTCTTATGCCATTGAGATAATGTCTTGGGAAGACATTGGCTCAATGTAAATTCAATTACCAATTGTAACTTCACTTCACAGTCTCATGATTTAATAAACACTTATTTAATTAGTAGATGATATTGAACTATATTAATTTTTAATAAGTTATGATAAATTTGATAAGATATAGTATTATAAAAATATATTAAAGATAGTTATACATATTTTAGTTAAGCATAATGATTTAATTGAGCTAGCCATATTTAAGTTATATCATATATCGAGAAGTGAGGGTACAATATATATATATATTGTACCCTTACTTCTCGATGTATAATATAATTTGAAATACGACTAGCTCAATTAAATTATAATGCTCATTTAAAATTTGCATGTTTGACTTTAATATACTTTTATATTATCATATTCTAATTAAATTTATTATCAATTATCAAAATCAATATAGCTCTATATTCTGTACTAATTAAATAATTATTTATTAAAATCATGAGACTGTGAAGTAAAGTTACAAAGTAGTAAGTAGATTTACATTGAGTCAATATCTTCCAAACGCATTGTCTCAATAGCATAAGAATACTATTACCTCCCTATTATCTTATTACTACATCTATAGCATTCTTATGGCTTTCAAGTAAAATAAATTATCTTTAATAATAATAAAATAAATCTCAACTTTTATTAAGGAAATATAATTCAATAATCTCAGGCTCTTCTAATTATTTTAAAGTAATAATAAGTCATGTAAATAAGTATGATAAGGGATTTTATATCAAACCTAAATACACCTAAATTATTCTAATAATAATTATAATGAACAATACTACTTTTAGGGTATAACTCAACCTTATCTATTTCTATTATATTATTAATTATTAAATAAATAAATACTCATGTGTATATCTTTTATTTTCATATGGTATATTAATTTTGGAATAGATCAAAATCTTACAATTTAATAATCTGTGGCAATAAATAATATTGTACTCTTATATTGTATATTATAACCATCTTATGACCATTGTAATATAATATATTAATGTCAATCAATTCTTATAAATGATATCAAGAAAATATTGTGTTTATTTCTAAATAATATTAATAAATTCACATTGTGCAAATATTATGTTTATTCAAATTATCTGCTGTCAAATGCTGTGGTGCAAAATAATGAACTCGACACACTTTTAAAACAAATTAAACAAATTTATTTACATTAACTTTAATCAAGAATTTATTTACAATATTTACAGTTCAAATTAGAAAAACAAAGAAAAATAAAATAAAAAAATAATATTACAAAATGTTTACACTGTTATTAGCTCATACTCCTACTAAATAATCTATACATTCTTTAAAATGCTATACTAATAACATTGAAGTATGTTTTTAAAACTTAGACTTTAAATAAATATCCGTGAACCTCAATTATTACAAATCAAAATTTATGCAAACAATATTTTATGTAGCATATGTAAACAATTAAACTTTACTAATTAAATTGCTACAACATTTAAGTATTATTGTCATTCATTTCACAATGTAATAACATATGTTCACTTTAATATCAGCATTTCTTTAATAGCATATATGTGTATAAACTAATGTATCTTTGTAATGTAATAAAAATAACTGATTATAATTTATATTTCATTTAACGCAATTCATGCTACATGTTTTATCAAATATGCATTACATATATGTACTGTTAGAATAACAATATTTAAATTATTCATCAATTTCAATTCATAAAGTATTATATTAGATAAATTCTATGATTCTTTTCTATGTGAAATTACCCTACTTTATGTGTTATTCTACTCCTTCCTAATAAATTTCTATCTACAAAGCATCTTTTAAACTTATTCTCAAAATTTCCGGGAAAACAATCTTCACCCTTAAAATAATGCTAATTATCCAAACTATTTATACTTCATCATCTATATTCGGAAAATCTTCAATCTAAATATAAACTTCTACATAAAACTTAACTTAATTTATCCAATAAACAAAAATAAAATATAGACTTTTAAATCTCTTCCTAACTTGCAATAAAATAATTACTTATGAATAATAAATATAATTCTGATACTATAACATAAAATATCACAATTTATTTACGAAAGAATCATATAATTATTTCTAAGCTTTTTATGTAATGTTGCATCGTATTTATATCATAAATTCAAATTATGCATATTTAAATAAAACTGTCACTGCCAATATAATGTGTGTGTATTTTTAAAATATTTATACATTCATTCAACAATAACATCTCATTTGGTTGATCTAAAGAAAAAAACATATTAAATACATCAAAATTATTATTATTAACAATTTTACCATCAATAATGATTTAATGTACAGTCCATCTTCCAATATTCTTCGGAATTACAGCTTCATAAAATAATTCACATTTACACTCACGATCATTCTTTAAAATATTCGTGTTATATTAATTATAAAATAAACTTATGCAATTAATCATTATATTATTTTTAGTTATTATTTTAAGAAATGTACCTATCTTATTTTTAATAGATTAATAATATTTAAGTTTTATATTAGATAAATAAAACAGAATTCATATTACTTAACTCCAGCGATGTCTTCTTTTCACCAAAATAGTTCTTTAATCCTAGGTACACATTCACTAAAACACCATTTCCGTTTTCCGGTCCATCACGTGTTTTTAAAAGTTTATGAAAAAATGAAAACGTTCTTTTAAAACAAAATAAAAGTTAATTCTTCCATAAGAAATAAAATAAAATTAAAATAGTTTATAGGATCCTGATCTAGTTCTTTAAAGAATATTATTTAAAAGTTATTATCTTAAATTAGTCTATAGTTTATGAAAAATTATCATTTAATTATTTTAAATTGACTGGGATGTCCACATATTACTTGCGCATTCCATAACAAAATATCCAGGTAAGAATAAGTTTCTTCATCTAAAACGACCAGCGTTTAAATTATTTCAATATAATAATTTTTATTATATTAAGACTTTTAGCTAATTATATTTTCAATTTATTTGCCTTCCAAAATTGTCAATATTCAGTCTTTTAAACATAAAGACTTAACAAGGCAAGTATTTATAAAACTACTTTTATTTCTAATATCTTTACTTAAGATATATATTTAAATTTATAGCTTGCAAAAATACTTTCTTCATAAAGAAGTATTTTATTCTTTAAAATATCTATTTTCTAATAGTCAATAGTAATTAGCTTTTAAAATTATATACTGTCCAAAATACTACTTTTCTCCATCTCGTAATTTTCCGAACTAATCCAGCGTTTATCATACTTCTAGTATAAAGTTTCCGATATATTTTCACTATATATGATGTTCCCATGACTATTTGCTTGTAAATTGAGCTTAATAGAGACGAATGATAGGGAAAAATTAAATTAACACTGCATGTTTATCATTTTAAAATTTCTATAACTTATTTATAAGACACTCTTATAATTTTGAAAAATGATTTTAAAAGCGTCTATAAAATTTACATAGCTATTTTTTAATAACACAATTAACTTGAAAATTCAATCACGAAGTCCTCTCCTAACAATTGAACTGAGTTTTTATACCGGAAGAAACTTCCCATTTGATTGGTAGATTAAACAATCAACTTGCTGGCTTATTTACATATTTTACCAACAACACAAAATTAAAAATAAATAATGGCTTATTTAATATTTAATATTTATTACATTATTAAATTTCTAAATAATCCTTATCGTTTATTTAAATCTATTAAACATTCTTTTAAAATATTCTTACTTACTTGATTTTAATTTTAACTTTTATAAAATTATTTAAAATACACTAAGTCTATTCTTATACGTTATATTTTTAAAACAATATTTTAAAATCAGATTTAATATTTCACATTGAATATCTTTATTTTATCTCGTGATAACTCACGTATTATTTATAAATTTTACAACATAATTTTTAAAATAGTTTTGCAACTTTGCTAAATAACTTCCAAGCATGTGTGTGTATATCTAACTAACATCTGTTCTTTACAACACAAGAAACGCTTGTCATAGTCTAAAAATAAACTAACAATTGCATTTTTTAAAATAAATATTTTTAAAAAATAAGATATTATAACAGATTTTAAAATAATTATTCGATATTATTAAAATCAAATATTAATCTTCTATTTAAGTATTTACAATAATTAAAATATTTATATTCTTTTATAATATTATTTTATCAACAATAAACATATGTATTTAATCTTACTTGTCTTTTAAACACTTTTAGTTTTAAATACCTATTTATTAAACATATTAATACAGTATTGATTATGGCCATTTTCCCAACTATATATTATAATCATCATCATTTAAAATGTCTCTCTCAATATCAGCACAATTTCACATATCAAATACTCATAGATTGCTTTAATTAAACCTTTTGAAATATTACCTTAAGCAAAATTAACATCACATATTCAAATATATCTTAAATTTAAAATTTTTAATAGATTAGCACAAAATTAGATGGTAACCCATACAAAAGGGCACAATATATATATATATATATCACAGTTGCTCTTAACTAATTATAACATCTAATTTAAAATATAGATTTTTCAGTGTTTTTTCTTCAATAAACAATTTAAAATAATGTCATTCTATATAGATATCTATTTTTTTAAAATGTCATTTAAATGAAGTACTTAAAACAACTCATCAGTTATGCTTCATGTATATATGTTTATCTGTGCTTCTCTGCATATAGTTGAAACAGCATATGTATTAATAATTTTTCAGCAAGCTGAGAGATATTTTTGGTTAGCTGGTCTTGATGAGTCAGGTAAAGTCCAGAATTGTCATCATCAGGAAAGGCATAGTCCAGGTAACTGTTTTCATTCAATCACATCCACTTAGACTTCAGGCAAACAAACTGTTTTTATCTACATTTGTGTAGGCTAATGAACACAAAGTGAGTCAGACTTCATGTGAATCAAAACAACCATATTGAACAATAAAATAGCTGCTGGATTTTTCCTCTTTGAATCTTCATGAGAGCTCTGTCTAACCCTCCAAATACCAACTATTAATTACTTCCAGCCAACTTCTCAAAAAACTAGCCAACTCCTTTTATTATTTTATCATCCCTTTTATATAGTCAACTGGGGTGACAAAAACACATTAATTAAAAACTGTTTTTTATCTTGATTAAAAACAATTTTAATCCTTTCACAAGCAACTTTGGAATTTTATCAAAAGTATAATCAAGTTTTTACTTTAAAAGTATTTTTAATAGATAGAAATTTTGTTAATTAATTAAAAAGATTTCAAAATATAAATTATTATAATTATCAGTAGTCATTTAAAAATTTTTAGGATATCTGTTGTCATAAAATGTGCTTGTTTTAATTTAAAAATCAGAATTCATTAAAAAGATTAGATCTTTTTAACTGTTTACTTTATAATAAAATTCTATTTTAAATTCAGAATTATTTAATCTTTTATTATGATTACTCCAGGGTGATGTGGACAAAAACTACAAATTTTTTATCTGTGCTTATTTCTACTTTTCCTTTCAACTTTATATATATATTTATGCACACACTATGTTATTGGGTGCTATGTAATACAACTTTTACAATATATACATATAGAAATTTTTTGTAAGCTATCAGATGTTAATCTTCTTCAATTCTCAAATGTAACTACTTTTTGTATATGTGTAAAAATAAAATTTTAATTACTTTGTTGATAGAAAATTTATAAGTGTTTCTGATTTAATTAACTTATGATTTTGAGAGACATCAAAATATTAATTTAATATGAGACAGAATTATAGGAATTAAACACATTATTTTAAAAATATTGCCAAAAGTTGATATCCAAGTACAAAATGAACATTGAAAAATGACAAAAAAAATAGATGTGACTGCTATTTAAAAGTATGTTAATAATGTTATAATTATTATCAATATTTAAACAATACTAGATAAAGTCAGAGAGTTTAAAGTGGAATTTAGTTTAGGGTACTTAATTGTTGAACAACTATTCAATAAGAGTTACTTGATATTTTAAAAGATTTTCAGTACTCATGCACTCCTTTTGCATTGCAGATATTAAATAAATTCCTAAAAAAATTGCTTCTTTTTTGCATTTTTCTCTATATTTTTATTGAATTAAATTATTTAATAATTTTGACTTTCCAGCAGAAGAAGAATGCTAGATAGTCGAAATTGTCAAGTAAATTTAATAAAAAGCATGGCAAAAACTGAAAAAGTATTTTTATACATATGTTTTAAAAACATCAATATATTAAAGTATTACTCGTCAAAATATTCATATCTTTTTATGTAGTAAAAATTAGTATTTTATTAAATAAGTGAAATGTTTGAACATTCTCTTTTTTTCAATTGAAATAGTTCATAAAATTCAAATTTTATTAAATTTCCATCATAATGTTGTGTATAAGCTAAATTCTATGCAATAATAGGAGTTAAATTAACAAATAAATATAGTATTATGACTTATTCATAAACCTTGATTATCATCAATGGCAATTTTTCCTTGTTTGCCTTTTCCAAACACAGTTTACCGTAAAACATCTTAATTTTAGAACATTGTAACATTTAATGAAATTTTACATGATGTAAAAAGATATTAACGCTTCAAAATATAGTCTAAAATTGAGCTGCTTGATAATTGATGTAAGCAATAGTAAACTATCCTTAATTATGATTGCATGCTACTTCTTTGTCACATTACTTTGTTGCTTAGTAACATCAACCTATCTTCAGTGAGAAATTCATCTTAACAGATAAAAAACAGTGAGTAACTATCATCAATTATGACAAAATAATATTTCTAAATTATATTTCTCTATAAACTTAACAATACTTCCCTATCTTAAATCACATAACATTCCTCATTTTTTATAAATGTATAGTTTCTCAGACATATACTCTGCTAACTATTAGCATTAACCTAGTTTAAATTAAAGAACATAAAATGTTAAGAGATGTTAACTGTTCTCAACACTGACAAAGTATTACTTCTAGATCATAAATATTGAGTTGCATAATGCCTTCAACATTCTTCAAGAAGAAAACACCATGTTAAGTTACACAAATAACAGTAAAATATCTTCAGTTATGACAAAATATTTTTAGATCTTAATATTCTATTGCTTAGCAATACCCAACACAACTTCAATTAGAGAACATTATTTTTTTAAAATACTTTTTTCATTAACTACTTCTATTTTTGAACTTAAACTCTCTACAAGCGTCGGTAGCCGAGAGGTCAGTGCAGGAACCTTGCAAGCAAGCGGTTGCTTGCGGACGGTTGTCGCGGGTTCGCTTACCGGCCGATGCTTTGACAGATGGAGGAAAAAAAACTCTCTACAATAATAGTTAAACTTAATATGATTTGTGTGCACAATTTATATATCAACGGCTTATCTTTAAAATATTTGAAAAATGGAGATAAATCTATAGTATAATAAAATTTATATATATAAAGCATACATAAAAGTCAAACCTCAATGTGTTTAGTTTATGAGTTTCCAATTTTATTCTAAAATAGAAATAAAAAAGAATAAAAATAAGTTGTTAATGTCATTTGTATTTCACTTTTCAAAAAATATTTATCAGTTTTTAAGCACGCTCTTCAAAGTTGAAATTACGCATTTATTTTTATTTCTATCAAATTTAAAATAAATCGCAACTTGACAAAGATGTTTTGAAATAATTTTATAATTACGTTCATTGAAAATAATTTCTTCTCTATTAAATCAATATTACAATATTTATTTAAAAAATATAAATAAAAAATTAAAGATTAGCAGTTAATATTCAAAAAAAAAAAAAGAAATAGATAAGAAATTTGTTAATTTGGTTGACTCAGAAAAGTTATTAGAATTAAAATACTTAACACTTAACTGTATAGATTTCGTAATTTTTCATTTGCACTTTGCAAATAAGACCCTTATAATGGCATCCCCGCCCCCCGCCTCGTTGTTTGTTAGCTTTATTGCAGTAATTAAAAAAAAAAACAATCTTATCAAGGCTTGGAAATAAGCAGGCCTAGAGATTTTAATTAAAGTCTATAGTCAAGCTTACAAAATATATATTTATTGATAGACAAATGATTATCCTTATACAGGATAAAAATGTACTAAAACATATGGCAAAATTATTATCTATTACTAATATTATTAATAGTACTCTATTTTCTATTCTAACTTTTTGCAATCGTAATTTGTTAATCATATTGTACCTAAACTAAGAAAAATAATAATTTTGTAGGAATAATTATGCAAATTATTATATTTGCAGTTGTCTGTAAGCCTGTACAGTGTATTAAATTACATATTAAAACATAGTGCGTTAAAGGTCTGCCCATCCCTCGCATATATATGTAAATAAATTATTCTCCAGTACATGAGGGGTCAGAATGACTAAATGGTCAACATTGGTAACATGACAACCTTGGCACTAATGTGGCTTTGAACATTTCATCATCACATTTTTAATAAAATCGATGGCTGAAGAGTTGTGGGTTGGAGTAGTTTGAAGCCTATCCATTAAAGTATGAAGATTGGCTATCTTAATATAAAGCTGAGCACTGATTGTATATATGTGTGGAGTTAGTAATCTGGACTAACTGATGATTGCTGGTTTAGCATGAAATATGTATATTGGTGATTATTTATCTTTTCAACAGGTGAATGATCAGGTGGATCAGCAATATGAGATGGCATGGAGAGTTGAGGGTCGTGTGAAAGATTGAGTTCGAATCCCTTATATGTTAAAATGGATAAGTTGTTAGCAAAGCAAAATTAATACTTTTAGTGTTATTAATTTCATAATACTTAGTATCCCTAATATATATATATAATAATATTGATTAGCAAATTTATTTCAAAAGTTTAAAATAATTTCAGCAATGTTTTATACAAAATGAACTCCATATTATTTTTAACTCCTGTCAATCCACTGCAGGTTGAACATTTCCCCAAGTTTCTCTAATTCATAGCATCCCTTTTCATCAACAAACTTCCTTATTTTATCTACCTCATCCATGGTTCACTTAATTGTCCACCTACAATCTCCACTTCCTGAAAAAGTCTAGTCCCACTTTGTTTCAGTCTCTAAATTTCTACAACATTATCAATGATACATGCTTCTTCTTTCATCCATGTATTTTGTTTTTAATCATATTAGTCACATATGAGGTAATCCATAACTTATCATCAAAATTTGAGAAGTCAGTTTAAGTTTTCATTTGTAAACAGTTAATAATGAATGATCAATAAAATATCACATGACTAGCACATGATTCTAACTTACATATTGCTTATATTAGATCTCATAGTTATAGTGAAAAAAAAAGTTAATAATAATTATATATATATGTCAGTCACCATAATTAACTTGAGAAAGAGCATAATACACTAGCACAATATTTTACATGCCATGAGATAAAAAAAGTCCAAAATTCCTCCAATTCTTTTACTGGATCTTGAACAATATCTGAAAAAAATAATAAAATTGATGATGTCATAAGTGGAAGGCAACAATGTTGAATAAATTTTATAATAAAATGATACTTCTCTACATTAATAAAGCTGTTTTAAACTTTTTAATGTTAAATGTGAGTCAAAGTGACTTAACAACTCAAGTATGAAATTAAGAATTATTAGATTATCCCATTAATTTTGTGTCAGATAACATGCTACATATCATGTGATGTTTAAGCATGCTATCAGTTTAATTCGTAATCTAAAAGCAATTAACAGCACACTTTGATTTCTATCCATATTCATTGTTGAAAGCCACATTATGCTTTAATGATATCTGTTTTAACAGTCAGTTCATTGACATCTTTTCAAAATAATCTAAAATATTTACTGACCAGCTTGTAACAGTGTGACATACATTTACTGGATATATAATTAGGCTAGATAAGAGCTGGCTACCAAAACAACTGTTTGCCTTAAAAATAGAACCGATATGCTCAATTTGCCAATTGGATATATGAACATTATCCAATAAGTTATGATTTTCTATACAAATAGCCATATGGCTACAATTAGCCTTATAACTATTAATATTTCGTCTTGCATTGGTGGTCGAGAGGTCAGGGCGACTGCAGGGTTGCGGGTTCGCGTCCCGGCCGATGCTATGACACTTAAAAAAAACTATTATTATTATATATTTCAAATATAAAAACTAAGTAAATCTTTTGTAATCTTGTTTTTAATAGTCGATGTAAATTTTTATCAAATAAATTTTCCACTTCTATTAAAATGTTCCATATACTTAATAAAAAATATAATTTGTTTATGGCTTACGTATTTTCCACTATTTCCATTCATCTTCCAGAGTTGCTGGAATGTTTTTATTTTATCTTTCATTCATAAACGTTATTAAAAATAAAGATTTGACTTACTAATGGTTTTTTTTTTTTAGATATTTTGTGGCATCAAATTAAAAAGTTTTATTGAAAATCAGCTTAAATATATGTACTAAATTCTTAATTCAGAAAGAAAAATAAGCAGAATCTATGTCGGTAGTTGATTAAAAATGAATTAAGTCGTAAACTAAACTTTAGCGGCTACATCATTAATAGAAGATTCGGATAAGTCATAAACTAAAAACTTTACCCGTTAATTGCTTGTTGCTTTAGGCTATTTTATGGCTTGCAAATGATTTATATTTAATGAAACACAACTGCTGCTTCATTATCATATTATTCCAAAATTTATGAATGCTTTCAAAGTAAACTGTAATTCTTTTGATTATAAGTATTATACATACATCCGTTTGTTCATATATATGTGTGTGTAAACGTTGGACCAATTAAAGCATCTGTACACATAAAGCATGGACGCAATAGCCATAAGAAGCAACTATTTCACAATGTCTCAAAGTGGCATTTTATTACGATTATATTTTCTGTTTTATTATAATTTGACGAACTTAAGTAACTAATCATAGTAGCATATGATTTGTTTCCCCCAACAAGTTTCAACTAGGTATAAATACTGATCAATATTGGATGAGCATTTGGGTCTATTAACAATCATTTATCTGAAAAAAGTACCGATGTCACACTATGAATTGATATTTCAAGGATCATCTGACCCAGACTTGATTGCTGTATCAAAAGTAGATGAATAATATTATCTTGAAACAATGCAGAATTAATGAAAACAAGCCCAACCACATATGTTACAGCTGATTAAGCTATAATAATGCCAGAATGTCTTTTCACATCATGGTACTTCCACTCCTGCAATATACAGTTATGGGAGATATCTGATTGAGCATCCAAATACAAATTTTTCAAAGGAATGGTGAAAGTGAAAATGATAATTCCCATTATCCAAAACACAGTCATTATTATGAACAACAAACCTCTGCTTCTGCTCAAAACATACATATTAAAAAATAGTGACTTCAAGATGGCTGCCTATTATTCTCCTTGTGAGACTTGTGATAAGCTACAACAAACCATGTTTATATAATTTGGAATTAATGTACATATATCAGTTTAATAAATATAATAACTGTTTGTGATTTCACATAAAAAATTATCTTCATTTAGTAATCCATTATTATTATGAATTTAAGCTTATCAAATTATTCTAAGTTTGGTAAAACATTGGATCCACAGAAGTAGACATTGCCACACTGAAAATTTGTTGTTGTTTTTTTAGAAAATAGAGCTTTGTATTATCTGCTACTCATTCTCACTAAGTAATGACATCTTTTTTTTAATTTTATATGACTGTTATCATCACCCTTAATTTTATTAAAACATTGCACTAAAACATTAAATATTTTTTTTGAGTATTGAAGGTAACAATTATTTAAATCAATACATTTACAAAATTACTACTGGTAATATCCACTCAGATAATTTTTTTCTATTTTGTTATCCTTTTTATTTTCAGTGCCCATAATATCAATGTAGTGCTAATATAGCCTTATCATTAATTTTCTCATCATATATATATATATATATATGTAATGTTTTCACAATTGTATGATGTAAAATTAAAAACTAACTGTGATAAAACACAGTTGCTGAAGCTTTAAACATAAAATTAAAAATATAAAGCTGAGCTATGATTATGGAGGCTTAAGTCCACCAAAAGCGCTCAGCTTTATATTTTTAATTTTATGTTTAAAGCTTCAGCAACTGTGTTTTATCACAGTTAGTTTTTAATTTATTGATTTTTGTTGAAGTATATACATACATTCTTTTCATTATGTTATGATGTAAATAAATTATTTTTTGAATAAAACCGTGTATTATTTTTTTATTATATACCAATATTTCGATGAACTAGCATCCGCCATTGTCAAGGTAAACTCTTGAAAAAAAATGTGTTTGATCTCAAACTGTAATGTGACTGAGTATGAGATAAAGCATGAGAATCAGCTTGAAATAGTTTAGTATTCAGAATATGCACTTTATCAATATGTATATTTCTCTTAGTTTTATCACCTATTAAGTTAAAGCCAATATTAGAAGACATAGATAAAATGAGAGGTGTCCATATGACTAGAATATATTGTGCTTCATCAGCCCTATTT
The DNA here is from genome assembly GCA_028023455.1 of Epiperipatus broadwayi. Taxonomy (NCBI): domain Eukaryota; kingdom Metazoa; phylum Onychophora; class Udeonychophora; order Euonychophora; family Peripatidae; genus Epiperipatus; species Epiperipatus broadwayi. The sequence goes on along the minus strand of JAQFVV010001699.1, from coordinate 10,541 downwards.
AACCCAGTAGGTCTCTTTAATATTTCAATTGACTCTCTCATGGTTCTCAAATCATATGTCTCCAAATTAGCAAGCATTTTTGCATTGTCAAAGTCAGGTTTGTGACCAATTTCTAAAAAATGGGAAGTAAAAACTGATGTATTAATTTTTTGATTAAAAGCATTTTATGTTCTTTAATTCTGACATTTATTCATATATTACACTGACCTACATAGCTTCATGAGCACTGCAATTATGGAATTTTATAAACTCCTTGGTGTTTCAAAAATATTCTGTCGTTAGGTTTATGTTAAAAAATCACCATTTTTTTTTGCCAGTAGAAAAAGTAGTCTTTATATTAAAACAACATAGTCTTCTACTGATTTTATCAGTAATCCCTTTAATATAAAGTAAAATCATTCTATTAAAAGATGAATTGTCAATTTTATCCTCTTTTTTCCTTTCAGTATTAATGCTATGTAATGCCCAACATATGATGTTTTTATTATAATTATTAGGAAGTAGAAGATTTTTTGTAAGTTCTATTTCTTGAGCAAGATGTTCTTTATCAGATAAATTATAAGCACTAGTCAAAATATTTTTTGCTACAGAAAAAAATTGAGCAGGATGATGATGAGAATTAAAATTAAGATATCTGTTTGTATGGGTGGATTTTCTGTAAATTGATAGGGGTAATGTTTCACCACATTTTCTTGTAATTAAAACATCTAGAAAAGAAAGTAATCTGTTATTTTCCACTTCCATAGTAAATTTAATATTTGAATACCAATTATTTATAAAAAGCAAGAAAAGAATTTAAGGCATTAATGCCATGAATCCATATAACAAATGTATCATCCACATACCCAAGCCAAATAAAGGTTGTTTAGTAGCTGCACATAATACTTGATTTTCAAAATTATCCATGAAAAGATCAGTGTAGATCCCATAGAAAGTCCTTTAATTTGTTTAAACTTTTGAGAATTAAAAACAAAAAATGTATTTTCAAGTCAATGCTTCACTAATAGAATAATAAAATCAAGTAAAACATTGTATTGTGCTATTATACATAATTATTATACATAATGTTCCAGTTGAAAATATTATATGCAATATAGAATATTCTTTAAAAAATATAGACTTACACACAGCTGATCTTATTACATTTGAAGTTTGTGGTGTCTTAAAAATATAAAACCACAAAAAATAATTTATCTAAAGGAGAATTTATTGCACTTCAAAATTTAAAAAAGATTATTTTATTTTTGTTATTCCAGCAAATAAAGAAAATTCAACTGTTTTACTTAATCGTTTAGATTATAATAATAAAATTTTAGACGTATTAAATGATGGAACTTATAAAAAGATTATTAGACATCCTCTGACATATTTAGAGAAAAATACAAAATGTCTAATTAAACGTTCTTATATAGATGAAGATATGAAAATTAAAATTTCTCCAAGAGAAGGTTTTTCATTATATCCTAAATTTTATGGTTTGCCTAAAGTTCATAAACCTGATATACATTTGCAACCTATTGTGTGGCTCCATATTTACACCAATGCTTACAACCATTGTCAGACAAGATTCCATCAAGAATTAAAAATTGAAGTCATTTTATTTCCATAATAAAAAACTTAAAACTAACTAGAACTGATTTATTGGTTAGTTTTGATGTTTCTTCTATGTTTACTAATATTCCTGTTGAAGAAGCATTATGTATAATAGCACAATACAATGATTTACCTGATTTTATTATTCCATTAGCAAAGCATTGCCTTGAAAATACATTTTTTGTTCATAATTCTCAAAAGTTTAAACAAATTAAAGGACTTTCTATAGGATCTCCACTGTCACCTGTAATTGCTAATATTTTCATGGATAATTTTGAAAGTCAAGTATTATGAGCAGCTACTAAAAAACCTTCTATTTGGCTTAGATATGTGGATGTTACATTTGTTATATGGTCTCATGGCATTGATGCCTTAAATTCTTTTCTTGTTTTTGTAAATAATTGGCATCCAAATATTAAATTTACTATGAAAGTGGAAAATAACAGATTGCTTTCTTTTCTAGATGTTTTAATTACAAGAAAATGTGATGAAACATTATCAATATCATATGTCTGAAGGTTTGTAGTGATGGTATATTATAAGATGTAATATGTTGGACTATTTCCATCATTTATGAGTGAATGTTGAACATATCGAAAATTTTAAACTTTATTTAAACTTTCCAAACACACCAACTTCTTAGTAATAACACACAAATAGACAATACAGGTTTAGTAATTACACAACATTTCGAGTAGTATTAAGAAGAGTGGAGAATAATACTACTCGAAATGTTGTGTAATTACCAACCTGTATTGTCTATTTGTGTGTTATTACTAACAAGTTGATGTATTTGGAAAGTTTAAATACAGTTTAAAATTTTCGATACGTTCAACATTCCTTATAAATGATGGAAATAGTCCAACATATCACATTTTATTATCAATATCAGTTTACAGAAAATACACCCATACAAACAGACTATTTTAATTCTAATTCTCATCATCATCCTGCTCAAATTTTTTCTGTAGCAAAAAATATTTTGACTAGAGCTTATAATTTATCCGATAAAAAACATCTTTCTCAAGAAATAGAACTTTCAAAAAATATTCTACTTTTTAATAATTATAATAAAAACATCATATGTAAGGCTTTACATAGCATTGATACTAAAAGGAAAAAGGTGGATAGAATTGATAATTCATCTTTTAATAGAGTAATTTTACCTTATATTAAAGGGGTTACTGATAAAATCAGTAGAAGACTATCTTGTTTTGATATAAAGACTACTTTTTCTACTGGCAAAAAAAATTGGTGATTTTTTTACATAAACCTAAGGACAGAATAATTTTGGAACACCAAGGAGTTTATGAAATTCCATGTATGCATTGCTCAAAAAGCTATGTAGGTCAGTTTAATAGATGAATAAATGTCAGAATTAAGAAACATAAAAATGCTTTTAATCAAAAAATTAACACATCAGTTTTTACTTCCCATTTTTTTAGAAATTGTTCACAAACCTGATTTTGACAATGCAAAAATGCTTGCTAATTTAGAGAGATATGATTTGAGAACCATGAGAGAGTCAATTAAAATATTAAAGACCTACTGGTTTAAATAGGGCTGAAGAGCACAACATATTCCAGTCATATGGAAACCTCTTATTTTACTATATCTTCTAATATTGACTTTAAATTATTAGGTGATAAAACTAAGAGAAATATACATTTTGATAAACCTCATATTCTGAATACTAAACTATTTCAAGCTGATTTTCATGCTTCATCTCACACTCAGTTACATTACAGTTTGAGATCAAACAAATTTTCTTTCAAGAGTTTACCTTCACAATGGAGGATGCTATTTTGTCGAAATATCAGTATATTATAGAAAATAGTACATCGTTTTACCCAAAAAATAATTTATTTATATATATATTATGATAAAGCACCATGTGTATAGACTAAGAAGATCCAAAGATTGTACAACAATATTATATATTTTACATTTTTAAAACAATGTATGTAAGTATTTTTAGCATGACATAAAAGAGAGACAGAATGTTTAAAAAAAATTTTAATTGTATTTTTGAAAAATCATCTTACTTTGAGTAATTATAAAAAAGAAAAATATATACACTTTTGTACAGAGATAAAGATAAGACAGGTTGAAATGTTAACCAATAAACCACTATTGAAAAAATATTTATCAAGAAACAATTGAGTTTTTATAAAGTAACCTATAAAAAAGGTAGACGCAAACTGAATTACATTAAAATTTAAAGAATTTTGATTAGAGTTATAAAAATATAAAAAAAGTAATAAAATTGTGGTTAGTTAAAAAAATTATGTTATCCAGCTAACATCAAAATATCTTAAATAAGAGCTAAGTGATACTATCCTATACTTTGAACAGAATGTTATATTAAATGAATGCTCATTTAAAAGGTTGGAAAAAATCTGCTATATGAGGAGTTAGACTTTGGAGATTTATTGTTTAATTATTCAAAGCCCTCATTTGTGCTGGAAATTTTGTGAAACCATATCTGACTTTTTTAATGATTTGATTCATGCAAATTTAGTTTATTTAAATTTACCAATTCAAATATTTAAACAAATAATATTTAACTCCCTGTAAATAGATTATAATTTTAATATATTCTTGAAGCAAATTTTTATATGTCCGACCACACTTCAACTCATCTGCCAGAACTCCAAGACTCAAGACCCTATGAATGACACCTTGAAGTTATACATAGCATATCATTTTATTCACAGCTGACAGAGGTCAGGGAGATGCCATAAGACTCTGATCAATAAAAAAAGGCTCTTAAATTTACTAAATATATTACTAATTTAAATGATTATTAATTATAGAATTATATGATTTTATATGTCAAGTACACTTATAAAAGTAACATATATATGCATATAGACTAATTTCATAACTTATTTTTATAAAAAAGTTATTTTATTACTTCTTAATTTTAGAGAAATATTTTAAATTTCAGTCTGTATATAAGAACTTTAAAAATAATTTTGCTTTTCATTCTGAAACAAAACAGATGAAAAAAATATATTAAAGAGAACAATTTAAAACTCCTTAATAATTAATTGTTCCTGTCTTACATATTCATAATTATCTAATTAATCGAAATATAATGATTGCTAGCATTATTATTTGAGTAGAGCAATTAAATTTTGATGAACTATTATGTATCTTTCTAAAAAAATATATGTGTATTTGTTGATTATATAAATTTTAAAGATATATTATTTCATAAAACTGTGTGATATATCTTTATACCTAAATTATTGTTTTATCTAAATGAATACATGTGTGTGAAACTAAAATACTGCATTAGGAAGCCTTCCTCAGTATTATTGCAGAGCAATAGGTATTATTTACCAAATTCATTGGTTGTTTAACATATTTATGTTATATGACTAAGAATCCCACAAACATAGAATGTAATGCAAACACATAGCATTGAAATGTAAATATGTCATTTAATCATGGGATTCTAGGTAAATAACTAATACGTTCTTTTCTATGATTTATTTGGATTATTTAATTGAGTATCCTTATTGATACTTTGGGTAATTACTTATCATCACTATGATTCTTGCTATTTCCAGTTAAATATAGTTATAGTTTTCTACTCACTCATCTACAGATGCATTCAGATGTATATATAATAAAGGCAATAAGTTGAGATTATTGATTGTTGTAATCATCACTGAGTAGCATGAATTATTAACAGTATCTTCCACATATTGTGGCACCAGACAAAGAAGCATTAGTCATCCGCTACACTATTCATTACATTTATTGTCCTAATGTAAGCAGGTTTATCATCACCTTGTATTTCTATTACTTTGTTCCATCAATTTTTAACCCAATTATGGCCTCATATATTAAGTGTATACTCATGAAACAAAGTAATTGAATATATTTTTGTTTGATTGGCAACTCTGATGTCTTTATATGTACAGAATTAAAGATGGTTTAGTAGTAACACATATATAATGATAATAGTAGTACATTATATACAATAAACTAAGATAAATATTATCAATAAAAGATAAAAAATAATAATTGGCCTCATATGTCAGAAAATTATGATAATTTTAGGCAAAAAGATTAGATTAAAAAAATAAACAATTGAGTAATATTTAAAAAAATTTGATGAAGGGTGACTTCAAATTGTTTGTACCATATTCAAAGTAATAATTTAAAAATCCTTCAAAGCCTAGAACATTGGTAGTCATTAAGTAGAAACGTCATTGAAGAATCTGCTGAAGAGGATGTTGCTATTCAGTTCGATAAACATTATGAGAAATTCATAAAAGTATGTATGACATGTTGAATAGAAGAGAAACAGGCAAATATAAGAAAATAAACAAATGTATAAGAAAATAAGAAAGATAACAGAACAATATTATGAACAAGAAAGAAAGTAAGCCATGAAGAAACTAAGACATAAAAATGGAAAAAAGTGAAGTATTAACATAAATATCATTTATTGATTCTATTTTTATTTAAATTTCATTATTCAATATATATTAACATATCATCTTCTTTTATTAACTATTTGTATTTTTAACTAGTTATTATTTTTTTTTGTATTTACCATTTTATTTATTGTTTTATTACTTTTATATTATTTGTTTTTCCATCTATGTATTTAAAAGGTTTATTTTTAATTTTAATATTTATTATATATAATCTTTATATTTTTAATATTACTTTATTACTTTCTACTATTTTAATTAGATAGTAAAAACAATGTTTAAAAAAATATATATAACAAATAAAAAAGTTATAAATAAAAGTTTTACATACATAGATGAGTAAACTAATTGTTGCTATCAAAAATTACTTAGCTCTTGTTGCTAAACAATAAGGATATTTTTATCCATATTATAATAAATTAAATTATAAGACATTTACATCCACTTGAAATTAAATTAAATCAAATGATAAAAAATAATAATAATAATAATAATAATAATAATAATAATAATAATAATAATAATAATAATAATAATAATAATAATAATAATAATAATAATAATAATAATAATAATAATAATAATAATAATAATAATAATAATAATAATAATAATAATAATAATAATGAAATATAAACCCAAATTTTATGTTGAGAACAGTGCAATAGCAGGTAACTCTTCATTGGTAGAAAATGTGCTATTTCTAAAAGACAATGAAGTAGGTACGTTTTTAAAATTTAGATAAAATAAAGAATGAAGAGAATTTTATTCAAGTAAAATTTAAAATCAAAGATATAGTTATTTGTAACATCATTGAGGCAGAATATGACATAACTAAGATATTTAAAAAATCTGATAAGTGTTAGTTATAAGATAATTATAATAAGAGATGGTTACACAAAATTTAAGTAAAAAAAAATGGATGTCGATTATGATTCCTAAATTATACAATAATAGGCTGTTAATGTACAGTAATTTTTATAAAATACATAAGGGGCTATATGCAATATTAAATGAAATAAAAACAAATGTATTAATAATTCAAACTAATGGAAAAAATAAAAATCTAACATTATATACTGTAATATAAGATTATACATAAATATATAAATTAAGGGTTTACACTATTTTCTTCATGTATTTTTTATTTTGTTAATAAATATTAACAATTCTAATAATACTAATTAAATATGTTACTTAACTTTTTTGACCTTCATTGTTTTCATCTACTCTTTCAAAATTATTCAATAATTTTTATCAAATACAGTGGGAAAAGAGAAAAACAAAAATAATACTATGATTATAATCATTACAAATGTATATGCTGCAGTAACTAATCAACTTACTTAAACATATTAATTTTTATCATCTTTTAACATTCAAAGTTTAAATATTGAATTAAATATTGTTTATTGAAAGTAGTGTACATCAAAATATTTATATAAAAAATATTATCTTACTATCTAAAATAAATTGAAATGAAGAAAATAAAAATATCAAACAATTTAATCATATTATATTTTCAAATATCTTAAACAAATTATATATATATATTTAACTTTATCTTTCTATAATAAATAACAAAATGAAATATTATTTTAATTTATTTTTTTACATTATAAAGGTAATATAAATTGTTATATAAATGTTAGTTTTAGATTTTATCAAACTTGAATTCTCTAGCATATATGAAAATGAAATTGTATTTCTGCCAAGCATTATCAAGAAATAACAAAAAACTTTATAATTTAAATAATTTAATAAAATATTGAATTAGTTAAATTTAAACAATTAATTTGTTATTTATTTATTATATATATATACTGTAACATAAAAAGTAATGAACAAAAATGCAGATACATAGCTACTGCAACAACCAATCGATCGATTGAAACCCCTAATCGACCAAAAGCCAACACATTGGGCACCCCGAAATTGTAATCAATGCAAGAATTAGTTACAATCATAATTACAAGGAGAAATCATGAAATATTGTAATCAACACAAGATAAGAGAAGGCTAAGATAAACCTCTCAATATGCCAAACATATCTAGCCTTAATGATAATAATAACTTCAAATATACATAACAAAAGCTAATAATAATAATCATGGGCTAGCTCCAATGCACACATGCTACTACAATAATGAAACTAAAAATAAACATTAATATGACAAATTTAAAAACATCAAATCTAAGAGGAGGAGAGTTCTTATATTCTCTTTTAAAATATAATAACTCTTAAAAATTTAAGCATATAATGCAAAAAGGATTAGGTTCCTTTAAAATCTTTCTTTAGCACATCCTCAAAATACTACAAAATCCTATAATTGCCATTATTTTATTTCTACAATGATCAGCTTTAATGCATACTTTATTGAATTAGGGCATGTATTATTTTATTTGACACATAGTTCCTTATTAAAATAATTTGATCTTAAACGTAGCAATTTTTTCTCAAATAATCTTTTAAATAAACAAATGTCAGGGTTCTTTATGAAAAATTATCTCATAACCAATAATTTTCTTTTTCTTTTTATTTCTTGGAAAACCTAACAAAAATGTGATCCTAGTAAAACAATAATGGCAATAAGATATGACTTTACCCCTAAGATAATATCTTATTGAATTAAACAATTGTAAAATTTACAATTATTATTAATCATGAAAAAACTCTTAAATTTAAATAACTATATTGCACTAGTAAGATGCTTATGACATCATGCATAAAAAAGGGATTTTGATTTTACCCATAATATCACACAATAGGTTTTCTCTTAATTTTCTACTAAAATAAAATCAAGCAATCTTATTATTTTAACTAATGATGAATAAAATAAAATGATCTTCCAACTTTAACAAGAATGAATAAAATTGACTAAATTGATCCTATACCAATTAAATAAAATGGTTTTATTATTTTTAATTACATAGTGTAATCTTCTTGGTGTTATCTTAACACCAGTAATATATTGTTTAAAAAAGGTTATTTTCACATCATATTGCTTTATATGCATGTACTCTCAATGCATAAATACAAAAACATCATTGTGTGGTAAATATAAAATTTTGAAAGATGAGGAAGATGATAAGGATAAATAGGTATGAAATAATAATAAAAATTATAGTTATTAACACAATATTTAATAAACAAATAACAAAATGTCTTATAACTTACAAAATTATTATTATCAAAATCAATTCCCCAAAACAAAATAAAATAATATAAAAGGAAATTATGCATTACAATTTAGAAATAATAACTATGATATTCAATAGTTAACAAATCCTTCTATGGCTTTCATACTTTCAGTAAGTTCTCACATTTCATACACTATCTTACATTTATAAAGTCCCTAGGTGAAAATATTCAATACCTTATAACATTAGCATTTCTTAAGATTGGTAATAAATGCTGAAAAATATGTTTACTATTTTAGGTAGTCACATATACAATTATAAATTTAATATTAAATATTTTCTCTGATTTAGAATACCTAAATATGCTATCTATGTATGTCTAAAAACTTAAACATCAAAAACACTCACATAAACCAATAGTGCAATTGAAGGTATTATTAATATTCTGCATTCTTACCAAAATATAAAATACCAGATTCAAGTCATGATAGTACACTACCCATAACCTTAAATAAAATATATCATTAAATAAATCCATACCAAGTGATAGAAAAGCAAATGCAAAATTTAATGATGGCAGGAACTCAAATAAATGCCTACACATGGTGGTAATAATGAGCTAGAATTTTGTCATTAGTGAGAAGAAATGAAAGTCAACCATCAGAAGAAAAAGGAATTGCCTAACTATACCATAGCATACTTAATATCACAAAAACAAATATTAACATTTACTAGCACAATATAATAAACTGTAAGAGAGAAACTAATACTACTATCTCTTAAAAAACAATAACTAAGTGATGTGTAAAACTGATAAAGCAATAAACATGGCAAATTATAGCTGAATATAAAATTGTGGCATAATAATTAAACAATAAAAAATATACATCAGCTTCTCATCTTTTCCAGAATTTACACACATTCAAAAATAACTCCAAAAAGGGACAATTATAATACATTAAAATATTATTATTATTCTAGCAATACTCTGAGAAATAGCATGAAATACTTGTTAAATCATAAATAAAAATTATACAAAAATGCATAAAAATAAATACATGGCATTTAAAATAAATAAATATTAAAACTAATATGTATATACCCATTACCAATAAAAAAAAGTCCTTCACCTTGAGATTCATACCTTTATGCCAAATAAAGTTAATAAAAAGAGTTCTTAATATTTCCTGCAAACTTTCCAGGATATTGAAATCACATAATATCATATAAGCAAATACTTGAAGTCACTAACACAAATAAAATATAGCTGTTCAAACTGGATTACTGTAGACTGAATAAGTAAAGTAACATACACAATGAACATTATACATTTCCTATAATATACTATGTTAT